>ML778286.1:366658-400734 GCA_009831015.1 Picea engelmannii
GCTAGATAATAAATGTTATTTGATAATTTTCCTCAAAATGTACATAACACTCCACCATGCTCATTTAATTCATCACACCCACCATCTATCAAAGTCAAGAAAGTATTTAATGCTTCTAGATATTTGTATGCAATATAATTTACGTATTCAATAAACATTCAATTAAATAGTTAATAATTTATTTTAATAATTAATACATTAATTACTTATACTAGTATACATGGGTAGGGTATGTGTGCAGAGCTAGTGGACACATATCTTATGCATGTACTAATGATAAACAATCATTGCCTCTAGTGCATAGTTCCGATATGATCACCAAGACATGTAGGACAACAGATCAAGTAATGCATCATTTAATAATTTTAACGAACTAAATTGCACCAATTCATCAATAACTCATTGTCACACTTAAAATATCAATAGGAAATCAAAGAGAGTTTTAAACATGGTAGGAACCAAGTGAGTAAACAATAGTGGCATCTCTAATCCCCAATCAATATTCTCAACTAACATCAAAGCATCCTTCCTTCCTAACCTACTTCCATCTTCCATCCTATTCTTTCCTCTGTTGGACTAAGATGGAGCGTCAACTATATTGACCTAACTCTAGATAGAACCCATAATAGGAAGTGTCATACATCTCGACCAAGATTCCCCAACAGGAAACTAGCAGTCGCCATCACACATCTAGGGGAGTGTGACTTCACACAGCCCTGCCACGACTCTAGGTTTCGGAGGATAAACGATGGGAAATACCTCCACCCCTCCTCATAGAACTAGGGTCAACACCCTACATCAAGCCATATTGTGAAACTACTATTCTTAGAGTCACGTCATCAAACATCCACTCCGGGTAAGTTGTGCATCTTGTCAAAACCACACTTACCATAGATCATAGTAATATTATGAATCATAAATTAAATAGTAAGTATAACTTATAGCATGCAATATCTTCTTGATTTCTATGACATACCAGTTACCTCATTACTATAATCATTTGTCTATCACATAGCTCATCATCCTGTAGGTTAGTTCACCAATAACACATATTGATGCAGATACATCACAAATTTATATAAGAATCCATATTTGCATTGATGCTCAATTAAGAAATGTTTTTATGTTTACATCATGCATTGTGTCTATTATACATTCACAACATAACTTGAATTAGTATCCACATACCTAAATTCCACATTTTAACTTGCATGTTTAAACAAACCAAAGAGCTATCATCATCATGAGTATATAACAATGAAAATAATATCATGCAACACGTAAAAATATGTACATATCTGAAATATCTACCTCAATCTAACTGAGCCCAAACAAATGTTAATAATTGAATTACTAATATGAGTAAACAGTCAATCTTCTAACTCCCTAAAGGTCAATATATGGGGCATTACATACACCCACCCTTCAAGAAACTTCATCCCGAAGTTACACTCTTTCACAATATGAGTAAAAATTATGACACAACTTCTATTTGTCTTTCATTATAGAAAACCTTGTGTTATATTGGTTCCATTGGACCAAAATTTGATTAAAACTTGTCGAGGCTATTAATATATTGATTGTAACTACGCCTATTTAGTAGGCACTTTACTATGTCTTGACTCTATTTTATTACCATTGGTGATTAAATTAATGAAAGTACACGTTTGTCTTGTAGATTTATTCTTCCTAAGTTTCATATAGGAGCCTCGTATTTAGAGTATAGTCTATTGGTTTGGTTGCCAGTTAGAACCTTAGCTTATCATCAATGGTTTAGTTAAGTGCATCTTATATTGAGTTCAATATATATTTCATCACGTCATAAATAAAATCCCACCTTGGATACCTTGACAATTATAAACAATCATGATTGACTTTGATTATTACTCTAGTTTGACAATACATATGCCATCACTCATGAGATTGGCACACAAAAGTTTGAATCATGCTTAGGAACATAGACTAAGATAATGCTAATTGATTGTCCTGTGATGTCATCACTTCATAATTTGGTCTTTGTTCTCAATCTCACTCTCTTCTTACATTGTACAACGATATCTTGACCAAGTTAAATGTTTAGAATATGATCATTTTCATCATAGTCAAGGAAATAATAATAATAATAATAATAATAATAATAATAAATAAAATATTTAATCGGCAATTCACTATTACAAATGTGTGTATAGGTATGAGCACCATGTCTACCATGCTTTAGTTAGCATCATAAATCAAAAGAGAGTTTGCTACTAGGGTCCATTCCACACTCTACCATTATTTGTCTTTAATGCCTTCATTCTTTGCACATTCCCTTCTTGCGCCTCAACCTTATCCTTTATACCTACATGTGACTTACCAACTTTGGTCTCTATCCCTTTTGGTTACATCACATGCACGCTTCAGGATCATTCCTCTACTATGGAAGAAGTTTAGTAGTGGGCTGAACACTCTTATTGTTTATCATTTGACTTGTAAATTGGTTTATTTTATGTAAGATAAATTTCTCTTTAAATGAACATTGTAAGCATTATGTTGAGTATACATTTCTTCTTGAAATTTGGATTTAGTTGCAAGGTCATCTTCACACAAAGTGGTGGTAGTTAGCAATTATTTTCATCACTTACACTCACTACCATTATTCCTTAGTGATAAACTCAAATTGAATTAACAAATCAATGCATAACTAACAATTATCAATTCGCTCAAATATCACCGTGAAATTTCCATTATCATTTTGAACTCAAGTTATTTGTTCACAACATAGGCCCTTATGGTATCACTTAGGTTTTCGTTATATTATTACTCCATACCATCTTTTATAGAGTTCATTAACATTTCTTATATGGTATTGTCTCATTTAGCATTTCTTTTACACTTCCATCTACCATTACATTTGTTGCCATTAACACATAATCATTTATTAACTTAACAAATGCTTTATATTATTTGTAAACTTGCCATCTTATTATTTTGCTACCTCATAAACTTTATATTTCTTATTCCAACTAATTTATCTTACTTTTATAGAATACACTCAATTTACCACTTATGTAGCACACTTCACTATACTTAATCGACTATTACATTTTGTTCTTCGATATACTACATCATATTGCTAGTTTATGTGTTTCCAATCCACCTTGAACTCAACTCAAAACTCCATATTTGACCTCCCTCATATTACCTTTCATCCACCATTCTATCCTACTTTAAACATCATTAAATAGCTCAACCATTTGTGTTGATTCCTTCATAATTTCTTTAATCAACATCCCTTGACCCAACGTCCTTACTCATTACCACCACAAGCACTAATTTTATTTATATTATATTCATCCCCTTAACCTGCGTTGACCTAATTTATTATGCATCTTATCTTTTAATCTTACTTATAACATATCCTTGCTTTTTTCCACATATTGTATCTATTTACAAACTTATGATTTTACTATATTTGCTTACTCAACATATGCACCTCATTCTCTTGAGCTTTTGAATCTATTACTCAAATCACTAAAAACACAATTTTTGGCTACTCATTTTCTTGCAATATATTTTGTCTTCCTCTTTAAAAATTGTCTATTACTTTATTGTTAACTTTTATACCATCATTATTCTACTCTATATACTTCCATTTGTATTTGTATCTTTAGTATAACCCTCAACTATACAACAATTTGTATTTATCATCAACTTGTTATTGCATTTCTTGTATAATTATTTTTCTGTCACTTTTCCCTTATCCACTTGTCTTTGCACGCACTTTCTACTATTTAACTATACACCACCTTGATTACTAGTGCATCTCACCCACATACTTCCCAAATTTTCCATCTCTTACACTTTTACATTGTTTACCCCCTTTTTTGTTTTGTTTTGGTGTGTGTGGTTCATTTTATCTTTGTATAACACTATTACACTCAACCTTGTACCTTCCTTCTTATTACACTGCCCTTTTTAATATACCTAAATTTCAACATTTTACCATTACTCATTATAACCTTTTTTTTTTTTATGTTTCCTTTCTACTCTTTATATTCAACTATTCCAACTATTTATATTCATTTTTATGATATCATGTTTTTTTTTTTAGTGAAATAAGACCCTTTATAATATTATATATATAGAATAAGACCCATTTTCCAATAAAAATAAATTAAATCTATTTATAATTATTCTTTTAAATCAAATTTAAATCCATTTATAATAATTAGTTTAAATCAAATTAACACCCATTTATAATAACTCTTTTAAATCAAATCTCTTTCTCTCTTTATATATATATTAATTAAATATAATTCTATTTATTACGTCGAAAGGCGTACACCTATTGACAATGGGCACAATTAAAGATCTTTTAACCTTATTTAACCTTAAACCCTAATTTGATGGCTATGCACTGAAGATGCTGGCATATTCTTAGTCGTCCTCCGAAATCAATGGATCAGATTTATTGTTGATAACTTTCTTGCATTTATCAAGGCATCTGTTAACATGTTTACTTTTTAACATTTACCTAATCACATTAAAAAATTACTGTAAGGATATGTAATTGCCACGTTCCATTTATCAACCTAATGCAGTCAAAAGTTTCATATTACCATAGATGGATTACCACAAACGTTTTATATTTGGGGCACACATTCTTAGTATATTGGAGGCACACATTCTCAGCTGCTACCTTTCGGCGTTCTCAGCCGCGAGTTAGCGGCTGTGCTAGTAATAACTCCTTTAAGTTAATATAATCCATTTATAATAATTTGTGTGAGCATATGTGACATTACATGGTCCAAGGTTTTTCTCCATCAAAAGAAAGGAATGCTATCTCAGAGTATCTTTGCTACATCAAGAAACAACTGGAAAGGTTGAATTGAAATTGCCTAACAACTCTCTATAAAGTTATGTTCTGGCCAATTTATCTATTCATGTGTAGATATTACAGGGATTTGAGAAATGCATTCAACGCGGATTGGAATAATGGCAGCCTGCGGATATGGGGTTGGTTTGAGTAGAGTTAAGTGATGAGGGACTGTGGCTGAGTAGAGCGGTGCATTAAATGGTCTGAATCTGTTTCTGGCAACATATATGAGACAATAAAGAGGGCATTTAATCACGTACGTGATTAGGTGAAATTTGGTGCTGATGAGGTGGGCACCTCTTTGGTGACGATTGGACAAGACTTTTCACTGAGATTTGTTGCTTCAAAACTTGGTATTGTGTGTTGGCCCACCGACTTATGAGAAAAATAATTAATTGGATGGGATGGATGCGGGAATGGGTTTTTGTTTTTGCCGATAAGTGAAACATCGATTTGGAAGCATCAAACCCATCTGTACAGTTAGGGAAGGGGAAGAAATGGATTTTATCTATTCATGTCTTCAAGCCTCCTTGAGAGAGGAAATAACAACTGGCGAATCATCCTGTGAAGGAACAGGTAGTAGAGGTGGGAAAAGCACCAGTTTGAATAGCAAAGGAGGAAGTTGGTTCTTCGATTGGATCAAGAATTTGGTCAGCTTACTAAACTCATGCGGAGGCATTTCGGTGGAGAGCCCCATCTATAGGCGATTCCAAGCAAATGGATACAACCATGCCCACCATATAGTAACCACGCATGTCTTCCTAATGAAACAAATGTGTGCTGGTTATCGAATTGTTTTTTTTTTATAATCATGATAAAAGTACACATCAAAAAAAGAAAAATCCAATCCATAATAAATAGTAGGATTAGTATAAGGATCTCCTCAACAACGGATAGAATAAAAAGCAATAAGAAGGAAAAGGAAATAATCCAGACAAGACAGATAAGCCGAACAATAAGAAGTAGAAGCCTTCAAGGCAACCATCGAAGTCATTGAAACCTAAGAGGCCAGAGAGGCCAGCTAAGCTGCTGGAAAAGAAGAAGCAATATAATAAAATAATCGACAAAACATTTTTATTACTCAATATTGGCATTTCATGAACTTTCTCTATGATTGGTTGCATGGAATCTTTTTCTTTCAGGTTCAACGCTTTGATCCTTGCTGGCTAGATTTGGATTTATCCTGAGTGGAGGCCAGGTGGGCTAGTTTATTTAGTTAGATATTGATTGATCAATGGACTACCTTGTTCAGAGAAGGCACATGTTTTGATCTGTGTGCCAAGTCTGATCTTTTCTTTCATGTGACGGATGAAACTAAGTTTCTAGTTGAAAATGAGTGTGACAAGTGCACCGATCCAGCCGGTATCGAGAGCTCTAATGATCATGGAGATGAAGCAAGCAAACTAGGTAACCTTCAGTTTGAGGCCTACGTTGCCCCCCCTAAAGTAGATTTAGTGCTATGTACGTCATACATAGACGAAGAAACCACTAGACCAAATGGTCTAATACTGCGGGTGCATAAGTAGCTTAATTTCGATTCAATTAGGGCTTAGGTGCCCTAGTTGCGAGTCTCCTGTCGAGCCTCTGACTTATTCCTTAGGCTGCCCCATGATAGAAGGGTAAAGGGTTCATAGTAATAGTGTCGTAAAAACTAAGCATGATTAAAGCGAGTGTTATCAAGGGCATCATATCCTAGCAATGTTTGGATACCAACAGCGGTGAATCCCAAACTGGAAATGAGAAATCATTAAGGAAAGGTGAATAATACAAAGCACATTAATTAGGATTAATGCATTCAGATTAGATTGTTTGGTATTCCATGTTCCATTAAAATGAAGGAAAGCAAGGTCGGTATAGAAATGAAACTGTAAAAAAATAAAATAAAATCCCATCTCGTACAGACCCAATTCCCTCGTGAACAAATTTCAGAATTCTTCATTCTGGTCCTCAAAAAATCCATAAATTCACTAGAGCATATTCCACTCAATAAATGACAACAACAACACCGTCTAGTTCGGAAGGAGGCTTAACACCGCCCTCTCAATCCACTCATCATTCTCGGAGCGTATCTATGGATGGAATGTTTTTTTTTTTGGTTTTCAAAACAACAACAGTGGTTTTCGCCCAGGTGGTGTTACTTCTGATAAGCCTCGAGCTCTTCATCAACACAGTCACTCGATGGATGGGTTTCCTTCCATTAAGCCTGAGCTTCTTTTATCTACTGCTAAGGCATCTTTGGCAGAAACAAAGAAAGCAATGTCAGCTGCCAAGCTAGCTGATCTTTCACTCATTGACCCCAAAAGGGCTAAGAGGCTAAAGTATATCCACTATTATTGTTGAATTAGAATTTGGGCAAATTGTCAATCAACAACAAGGTCCAAAGATCAAAAGATGAGGTATATATCAGAATTAGAAAGCAAAGTGCAAACTTTACAAACTAAAGTAACTACCTTGTCTATGCAGTTAACCATGTTACAGAGAGATACAACTGGATTGACAAATGAAAATAGTGAATTAGATCTATGATTACAGTCTATGGAGCAACAGGTTCACCTCCGTGATGCCTTGAATGGATGTGATTCCTTATTTTCCAGGGTGGCTACCTGGTCTTTCTTCTGGCCTTCTCATTGATCTCCACGGCCATCATGGTCTACACTGTGGCCTGCATTTACATGGACAAGCAGATCACCTACACCAAGGTCATGAGTGTCATTCCCAGGGTCTGGAAGCGCCTCATGCTCACTTCCTCTGGTACTTATTTATCACGATTGGCTACAACATAGTGGTGATGGTTACTTTTGTGGTCGTCGACAATACGGTGGTCTTTGCCCTCGGTGTCGTGGTTCTCTTGGCATTTTCCCTGGCCGTTCATGTGTACATCAACACCACATGTGGCCAATGTGATATCCGTGTTGGAGGACATATACGACATCGGTGCAATCAACAAGAGTAGGGATTTGATTAAGGGAAGAGATTCGTGGCTTGGGAGGTCTAGAAATTTCCATTCATCTCAAACGTAATTGTGATCTGTGATTATTAGGCAACTAGGTTCGCCCCCCATGGCTTGGTAGGTCTACACCAGCCACTAACAAATTTTCATCATTGTTGTTCACCCTAAGATATCACTCAAGGAAATTGCAGTGAGAAGTGGCACTCTGATGCAGATAAAGTGAAGATAGTAAAAGTTGCACAGGCAAGAATCAGTCCACGAACAGGCATAAAAACCTACACACTACATATTTCAGAATTTTCAAGGACCAACAAGTCTGTTCAACAATAGCGGCAAGATTTCCTTTGCCACAAAGCACATCAAAGCCCCAATATCGTTTCCTCTCAAGAAGAACACAATATCGACTCCAGCAGCGTGCAAAATCTATTTGAAAAGAAACATATGCCACTTAGAATGCCAACAACGATGAGAGGAAAGGAAAAAAAATTATATCTGGAAACAGAAGTACAACCATTGAAGATTTAGAGATGGGGGAAACTAGGCCTGGGTTAAGAATTCATAGGTTTTACACATTTAAATGAGAAAACCTATCGCGAATGTATCCCTGTCCATTTTCACCTCCATGCCACAGGGTTCTGTACTAAACCTAACGCATGAACTGATCAGTGTGTAAGACTATTAAATTGCAGTGCTTTTGTCGGGTTTTCAAGAATTTTTTGAGCATGTGGCAATCGGCTTACATGTGCAATAACAATGCATGACTGGCTCCTCATGAGTTGATCAGTGAGATATGATCCCTGGACCTGATGAGAGTGGCATCGAGCGAGGCTTCTGGATGTATTTGTTCCTCCATGGTCTCAAGATCTAAAGGGAAAAAAAAAATAACCCGGTGAAGTGAAAGGCACCTTCGGTTGCAGTCCTTGCACTAAAAACATACACACGCACGGGTAGAGTAGGGGCAGAGGAGGAAAAGAAGCAGCGTACAAATGCGAGTCATACGAGGGCAGATAATAGGTTTGGTGGAGTTTTGTTTGCCTTGGCAGCTTGTTTGGAGCAAAATAAATCGATAGCAAAAATCTGGCTTCCATGTTGATCTTCCTCTATTTCGTTGTCTAGATGGGATTCAGGGTATCTTCAGAAAGAAGGTTGTGCATGTCAGTGTTGGCAACTGAATTGGATCTCGGGTGGGCTTCAGGGTTCTTCTTGTGGGTCTACTGGTTTATGTGAATTTGATTGGGCTGCTGGTGTAGAGCATCCTTTACTATGTCTACAAATCCTATCATCACTAGAGCATGATAAGTCGACATTGTCTGATCACCTAGAGGATTATCTGGGAGAGTATGTGCCTCTCAAGAGTAGCAATATTCAGATGGAGAATTTGGATGTTTAGAAGATGAACATCTATAATTTTCAAATGGAGACCATACACATAAACACCCGAGCTTGAATTCTTGCCCCTCAAAATCTCATTTTTTTTTTGTGTATTTCTTTATACTAGTTTGTGATTTTGAAACCATTGAAACCAAGAATTGTAGATCATTGTAAAGTTTTCATGCCACAGCTTTTATTCTGCATTTTATTTAAATAATGATTTATAACAACTCAACTGGGAATGCATTTGAAGAGATATTGTTATTAGACGAATGACAAGCTGTAAGTGACTTGAAATGTATGGATTAGGAAACTATATAGAGGTTATAGAACTTGTTGGCACAAAGACAAAATCCTGTTGTGGGTGGTCAAGCCCAAGTTTCAGTTTTGAAACCGGGCTCTGATACCATATGTAGCACCCATCCACAGGATGCTAAGCAATTAACTATTTATTTAAATACTTACACATTAGCAACTTGTTTTAGCATTATTTCATCGATTTTTATTTACACATTTCTTCTACATCTTCTCAATGATAAATCTAATTACATGATGAAATAAGTAGTAGGCTAACTTTAAGATTTAAGAACTTAAACATAAGTATACCAAAAATATCAATAACAAAAATATCACTGAAAAATACCTCCTCCTTAGTTTGTAGAAGCTCATCAGTTGTAATGTAGTCCTGGGCGCTTCCAAGTATTCTTTTCCTTCTTGCCCAGAGTGAAACAACGGAATCCTCCCTGCCAACTAGGAGCCTAGCCGGATTCCTAGATCCAAGAAACCTTTTAGTTTCTTGGCCCTCTGTGCCCGTGACTCCAAGAACAACAAAGCACAAATGCTCAAAGAAAACTATCACAAGAATTATCTTCCAAAAATTTCACAACCTCTCATCATGCTCCAACCTCTCCATCCCCCTCCTCTCTACTTCTTCTCCCTATTTATCTTGTTTCCATACACACTTCCCCAAGTCTCCTCAACCCCCCCCCTCATTACTATCCATCAACCTTCCTTATCTAGATATTTTGGGAAAATATTAAAATAAAACTAAATATAAATGACTTGCATTAAACAACAATAAATAAAATAAATTGTCATTATTCTCATGCTAGATAATAAATGTTATTTGATAATTTTCCTCAAAATGTACATAACACTCCACCATGCTCATTTAATTCATCACACCCACCATCTATCAAAGTCAAGAAAGTATTTAATGCTTCTAGATATTTGTATGCAATATAATTTACATATTCAATAAACATTCAATTAAATAGTTAATAATTTATTTTAATAATTAATACATTAATTACTTATACTAGTATACATGGGTAGGGTATCTGTGCGTAGCTAGTGGACACATATCTTATGCATGTACTAATGATAAACAATCATTGACTCTAGTGCATAGTTCCTATATTATCACCAAGACATGTAGGACACCAGATCAAGTAATTCATCATTTAATAATTTTAACGAACTAAATTACACCAATTCATCAATAACTCATTGTCACACTTAAAATATCAATAGGAAATCAAAGAGGGTTTTAAACATGGTAGGAACCAAGTGAGTAAACAATACTGGCATCTCTAATCCCCAATCAGTATTCTCAACTAACATCGAAGCATCCTTCCTTCCTAACCTACTTCCATCTTCCATCCTATCCTTTCCTCTGTTGGACTAAGCTGGAGCATCAACTATATTGACCTAACTCCAGATAAAACCCATAAGCGGAAGTGTCATACATCTCGACCAAGATTCCCCAACAGGCAACTAGCAGTCGCCATCACACATCTAGGGGAGCGTGACTTCACACATCCCTCCCACGACTCTAGGTTTCAGAGGATAAATGGTGGGAAATACCTCCACCCCTCCTCATAGAACTAGGTTCAACACCCTACATCAAGCCATATTTTGAAACTACTATTCTTAGAGTCACATCATCAAACATCCACTCTGGGTAAGTTGTGCATCCTGTCAAAACCACACTTACCATAGATCATAGTAATATTCCGAATCATAAATTAAATAGTAAGTACAAGTTATAGCATGCAATATCTTCTTGATGTCTACGACATCCCACTTACCTCAATACTATAATCATTTGGATATCACATAGCTCATCATCCTGTAGGTTATTTCACTAATAACACATATTGATGCAGATACATCACAAATTTATATAAGAATCCATATTTGCATTGATGCTCAATTAAGAAATGTTTTTCTGTTTACATCATGCATTGCATCTATTATACATTCACAACATAACTTGAATTAGTATCCACATACCTAAATTCCACATTTTAACTTGCATGTTTAAACAAACTAAAGAGATATCATCATCATGAGTATATAACAATGAAAATAATATCATGCAACATGTAAAAATATGTACATATCTGAAATATCTACCTCAATCTAACTGAGCCCAAACAAATGTTAATAATTGAATTACTAAGATGAGTAAACAATCAATCTTCTAACTCCCTAAAGGTCAATATATGGGGCGTTACAATTTCTTTGTTTAGGTGGGGGTCGTTCATCTTCGTAAGGCCATAACTCTCAAATGATGAGAAGTTATGTGACATTCCACATACCACCGGAAATGGAGTCACAAGTACTATCCATCTAGGATAATTTCACCAAAAATTTCCTTGATCTTCATCTCGTTAGTCCACATACAAGCATGGGTCCTCCAACCATTCTTCTAGGATAACTCAATCTGTAAAGCATCTTCTAGTGAGGGATTTCACCATAAGGGGACCACTTTGGAGTTCATCCATTTGTGCACCTTATCAATCATGATAAGAAAATAATGAGATCATGGGTCCTCCAACCATTCTTCTAGTATAACTCAATCCACAAAGCATCTTCCCATGAGGGATTTCACTATAAGGGGGCCACTTTGGAGTTCATCCATTTGTGCACCTTATCAATCATTATAGGACAATAATTAGTCATCTATACATTTTTCCAACAATGCATCATATACCAATGAAACCACACCGATCCATCTTCATCATGTATCAATGACAACTCATTGATCTATCTTCATCATATCAGTGACAACTCATTGATCCATCTTCATCTATGCATTCTCATCAAGGACAATACATATTATATTAAATCAATCATAAATCAATCAATCACTTGAAATCAATTAATGACATCAATCAATCAAACCATTGGCATCAATGACAACATGATCCAACACTTCTATGGTGGAAGACACTCCTACCTCAACTAAACATGGTTGTCGAAGACGTTTCATGGGAATTGTTCGAGGAACGGTTCCAGGAGAGGTACTTGTTCAGGGAATTCATTGAGCATCAACTTAATGAGTTCAATGCCTTATCACATGGTATTCATATGGTGCCAGAGTATGAGGCCATATTCATGGATCTACTTAGGTATGCTCCACATATTAACACAGATAAGTTAAAGGTCAACAAGTTTGTGTTTGGCCTTAAATTCAACATTTGTGCAAAAGTATGAATCCTAATGCCTCATTCATTGCACGATGGAGTTTAGAATGTCCTCATAAATGAGGAATAATTGAACATTGGTGGTCACGGAAGGACTCCTTCTAGGCCGACTGGACATATGACACCAGGAGCACAACAACATCAGACACCAGCCAGCTAGACTTCTAGGCATCAAGATACGCCTAGAGGACCTATGTTCATGACATCACAGTGACAAAATCTTCAGCATAATAATCCTTACAGAGGACCAAAACAATAGCAACGTCAACCACATGAGGAGAAGTTTAGGCATGTTCAACAAAACAGATTGGGATCATAGGTTGTTAGACCAAAAAATTATACATCGAGGACCAGGAGCACTAGAACAAAGACTGGATGTTGGACATGTGTTGAGCCACATTACCGATGTGATTTTCTAATTGATAAGGCTAGACCGTCCAAATCATCATGAGACACTATAGTGGAATATTTGGGCAAGGCCCATAGGATTCATGCAGTAGTGAAAAAACGTCATGTTGAGAACTAGTCTACTGTGCTAGAGATGCCAGGTACAATCACAGACCAAAAGTACTGTATATTGATAGATCCAGGTGCTATAGAGAGCTTCATATCTAGTGCAACGCTGAAGAGAATTAAGTTAAATGCAGTCGAACAAGATGAGTTAAAGTATGTAGAAATGGCATGAGGTGCCAAACAAAAGGTAGGAGGAAAGGTTATGGGATGTAGCCTTGACTTGGGATACTTTATGACAAAGGTAGATCTTTATGTCATGATATTAGGATGATTTGACATAGTGATTGGTATGGATATTTTGGAATCACATGATGCGATACTTAACTATAAGATGAAGCAGTTAATTTTGACAGATGATTTGGGACGAAGAAGAGTAATTGTAGGAAGAAACTGGGGAGTGTCCTTGAGGTTTATTTCTTCACTACAATTGCAAAAGAGTATGTGCAAGGGATGAAAGTTATATGAAATATTATCACTGGAAAAAAAGGGCGAGACGAAAGGACTAGGAAACCTTCCTATAGTACAAGAGTTTGCAGACGTGTTTCCAGAAGAGTTACCAGGTTTACTGCCCAAAAGAGAGTTGGAGTTTACAATAGACTTGAAACTTGGAACTGAAACGATAGAGAGAACACCTTATTGGATGTTAACACATGAATTATAGGAGTTGAAAATGAAATTAAAAGAGTTGTTGGATTTAGGACTGATACATCCAAGCGTGTCACTGTGGGGTGCATCAGTGATGTTTGTTAGAAAGAAGGATGGATCATGGAGACTTTGTATTCACTATCATCAATTGATCAAAGTGACGATCAAGAACCAATATCTATTTCCAATAAAAAATGATTTGTTTGATTAGATGAAAGGGGAAACAATATTTTCGAAAATTGACTTGATATTAGGATATCACCAATTATGGATTATAGAGGAGGATATCCCCAAGACCAATTTTGAGACGAGATTTGGGCACTATGAGTTTACAGTTTTACCATTCGGATTAACAAACCTGCCGATGGTATTCATGAGTTTGATGAATGGGGTGTTTCAAGAATACTTGGAAAAGTTTGTTCAAGTTTTTATTGATGACATATTAATTTATTACTGAACAAAAGAAGAACATGATGAACACTCGAGTTTGGTACTACAATGCCTAAGGGAAAACAAACTATATGAGAAACTATCAAAATGCTCTTTTTACCAATCAAAGAAACATTACTTGGGCCATATCATATCTTGTGAAGCTATCACTATACATCCAACAAAAGTAGAGGCTATTGTGGAATGGCCTGCATCGAAAAACGTAAAATAAGTATGAAGCTTTATGGGTTTATCAGGATATTACCGATGGTTCGTAGAAGGTTTTTCGAAGATAGAAAATTTGATCATGGAATTGTAGAAGAAGAACAATAAGTTTGTATAGAATGAGAAATGCATGAAATCATTTCAAAAAATTAAGGAGTTGTTGATGACAATGCTGATACTGAAATTCCCCGACATGGACAAGGAATTATTGGTATGTATGGACACATCGAAGGAAGTTTTAGGAAGAGTATTGATGGAATATGATAGGATGATTTCTTTCATTTCAAGGAAATTGAGAAGGCATGAGGAGAACTATGTGACACATGAATTGGAGTTATTGGAAATTGTATATGCCTTGAGAGTTTGGAGACACTATCTGATTGGATGGAAATTCTAATTAAAGACAAATCATTATGGATTGCAGGATATATTTACGTAGAGTGACTTGAACCCATGATAGAGGTGCTGGTCAGAATTATGTAGAAAATACGATTTTGAGATTACTTACTTTAAAGGAACAATGAACAAAGTGGAAGATGTGTTGATTCAGATACCATGCATATTCTCAGTTATACCTCTGAAGATGAATCTTAGAGAAACGATTCTAGCATTATAGATAGGTGATGATTTGTACAAATAGGTTAAGTAAAACATTGGACAAGATACCATTATGGTACCGAAGTTTGAAGGTCATACATTGGACAATAACAGATTGATGAGGTACAACAACATAATTTACGTACTACCTAACGATGAATTGGGAAATTTGATATTAAGAGAAGCTCATAGAGAAATGTACATGGATCATCTAGGAGTCACGAAGATGAAGGTATACCTCAAGTCTTTATTCTTATGGAAAGGAATGAAAGAAGACATAGTTAGTTATGTGGTGAGATGTCTATAATGTCAGTAAGTGAAATCTAAACATAGACATACAACAGGATTATTAAAACCACACGTTATTCCAAAATTGAAATGGGAGGTCATTTTGATGGACTTCATTATTGGATTTTCATTGATGGCAAGGAGACATGACTCAATTTTTGTGGTAGTTGGCACTCTGATGAAGAGTGCACATTTTGTCCCTATACATACGATGTATCAGGAACCATACATAGATAGACTCTTTTTCAGTGAGGTTGTGAGATTATATGGTGTACCAAGAAGGATCATATTCGATGGATGATCGGTGTTTACAAGACGATTTTGGACCAGTTTATAAGAGGCTTTGGGAACAAAACTGAACTTTAGTACATCATATCACCCTGAGACAGACAAGAAGACAAAAAGAACGAACCAAATTTTGGAAGATAGGTTGTGAATTTATGTAATGGAACAACGTAAATGTTGGGAAGATTTCATGCCACTAGTAGACTTCGCATACAACAACACCTATCAAAGTACCATTAAGATGGAACTGTTTGAGTTTCTTTATGGGTGACTGTGTTGGACATCGTTGATCCAAGAAATGGAAGAAAAAATTAAATTGATAAGACAAATGATTAAGCGCAATATAGACATAAATGTTATGTCGATGTGCAATGCACGGACCACAGTTAAGAAGTTGTCGACCGAGTTTCCTTGCTGGTGAAACTCCACAAAAGTTATATCAAGTTTGGAAAGGGTGCTAAACTATCTCCTAGGTTCATGGGACCTTTCAAAGTTGTGGAAAAGAAAGTACACGTGTCTTATAGACTAACCTTGCCTGATTCTTTGAGGAGTATGCATGATGTTTTTCATGTATATGTTTTGAGACATTACATTAGTGATCATACAGATGTTATTAACATGAGTTCCTTGCAGGTGTTGAATGAGGGTGCTCTCATGGTGAAGATAATACACATCATGTACCATCGCATTCGACAACTATGATGTCGAATAGTCGATCAGGTCATGGTCCAGTGGAAATATTATAGTCCAAACTCAACTACCTGGGAGGATGCATATGGTATGCGTCAACAATTTCCTTACTTGTTTGATAGATTATACATATAGATGTATGTCATATACTTAATTTTACTACATTTTATATATCGTACAACTTCAGGATGAAGTTTAAAACAAGAGGGGGTGTATGTAACATCCCTCTCTATTGAGCACATGTTATTGGCCTATTATTTGAGGAAACTTGCATGCAAGTGATCCGGTTATGGTAGCTGGTGATTTTGTTTCGATTATGGATTATACATGATGATGATGATAGCGTGTGACTTTTTTTTTTTGATATATATGTATTAACAGATGCTATTGACGAGTTGTCCTAAGTGTGTAGGAAACATGATAGGTTGAGGATGTTGATGGCATCGATGGATTCCCTTGGACTTTGGATTGAGTTAGGGAGTGGATTTTAATTATTGAGTATTTTATTTCATGCACATATGATGCATGATTGATTATAGTATGATTCATGCAAATGAAATTATTGATAGTGTTTTGTCAGTGGATGCATGCTTGACGATTCTTGCTAATCCAACTCACATAAAGAGTAGAGGGGCCATGAACAGAAACTATAAATTTGAGGGAGAGGTGTGAAAACATCCCTATCACAACCTACTAACACTCCCATTGTGGTATGAATTGTAGGCTAACAATTTCCTAGTTTGAGGGGTCCATGACACCATCAGGGCAGACTGAGACAGTCACTCACGAGTATTTCTAAGGGGTGAGCAATAAGGCAGAGTCCTTATTCCTTGGAAGCCCTTAGTCTCTCAAAAGGTCAACCGAGTGGAATATTGACTCCAAGGGTTAGACAACTTCCAAAACAAGTCTAAGGCGAGAGGCGACCTTCAAGCACTAAGGTGCATCTTAAAGGACACGTCACATAATTAAAATCGAGTCACTAAATATAGGTGGCCTAGAAAACATTGAGTTATGTAGAGCTTGTTGGATTAACTAATTAATTAAATGATATATTCTAGTTGATAATTCTAACAAGCGTCAAAACCTAAGTCTAAGAATTTCCCTAAGTTAAATTTTGGTTTGGGAACTATCTTTGTATTTATATGTTGTTTCATGTTTAATATAAAATTTTAAAATCATTTTCATGATAAATTCGTAACAACATGTTTTTAGAAAAAAAAACTCCAATCTTATAGTAGAAATTTTATATAATTTGTAAGATTCACAAATGTTTTTACACTTAAAACTAAGTATTTCCAATTCTGAAATCCTGAAAATGTGAAACCAGTTTAATTTTTAATGGGATATGAAATTCTACTTTATCCATATAATGTTTTATAATGACAAAAATAAAAATAGGAAAATTTGCATCCACAAAATTTTAGAGAAAATATAATACTTATCATTGGAGAGCATAACTTTTTATAATAACAGATTTTAGTGTAGAAGAGTCTATTCAAAAAGAGTAAATACTATAATGGAAAATAACATTTATTCATATGTAATTTGTTTTTTGAAAAGGAATTTAGTTAGAATGAATATGTATGAACTATCTACGCAATAGAAAAATGTTTATGGTAATTTTACAATTAAAGTTTCAACCATATTGAACTTTGTAATTTATAAAATTATCTATGTATCTTTTATTTAAATTAAGTCTTTATGTTTCATATATATAATTTTGATATAAGTTCACCAATACATAATCTATAATAAAGACCATTTAATAATAAAAAAATCATCATGATGATAACCATCTAACAAACACAAACATCATCTAAAATACACATTTAAATTCACTAACATAATCTAATTATATATACCTCTACCACATATAAATGTCATTAATTTTCTAGAACACAAATATAATAATCTAATAGGGCATCATCATTGTAATCACATCAAACAAAGAACAAGCATTGTCTAGAATCATCATCACACACATCTTACAAGAATCATTTAACATACACATTTGTCAATCACATTTAACAGACATATATAACATGACCTAACAATGTACACATCAACATCAAGATATAACTTATTTAAGTACATCATCATGATCAATTGGAAAAATGCACATCTAATGAACATTGTTTTAACATACACATGTATCAAGCATATTTAAAAAACAAATCTAACATGACCTAACAATATACACATCAACATAAACATATAAATTAAGTACATCAACATGAATAAAAAAAATGCACTATATATATAGATATATCATGAATATGTCAAATAAGTGTTATAACATATCTGATCCAACCGATGAGACAGTCATATATAAAACAATAGTAGAGGTATGTTCTGTAGTAGAATATGGTGAATGGTCGGGAGGAAGTAGTTGGTCTACTCTCTGACTAGAAATAAGCAGTGGAGGAATAGGTGCTTCTTTCTCATCTAGTTCAGGTGAAGGTGGAGGATTAGGAATAGGTGTTTCTTACTCATGAACTGGGTGAGCTAAAAGATGAGGAGGAGTATTTGGAGAAGGATCATGGCCACCCTCATCAATATATGGGATACTGGATGAATGAGTATTGGAATAAGAGAGTATCATCATGATCCCTCCTCTCTCCTAGTATCCTGGTAGCTCCGACAATATGATGCATAAGAGGCATCATATCACGTGACATCTCCATCCAAATATCCAAGTGCATATGATATGCCATGATGTCTCGGATCAGCATAAGGAAGACTCCCACCTTAGCCAAAAGTGTAGAGATTCGGTTGCCCGATTCCAATGTGAATCTACTATCTCGCCTACAACGAATGTCTCCAGGTATATGCACATGAGGACCCTGACTCGCCACGGCCAAATGGATCATCTCCTCATCATCATCTAGTGGGGGAGGAGGCACATCCCTGATGAATTTTCCAATATCTACAAAATATATAGTACAGAACAATAATTACACATTTTCATTAAAATTTTTAATAAAATAGGTTAAAGAACGTGTTAGAATTAATTTTATTCTAATTAAGTAAGACAAAAATGAAACTAGATTAATTTTAAAAATCATTAATATTACATTTAGCATCTGGTGGCTGATCCCATGTGAATAGGATATTCATACATTCTCACCAATACAACCTTGCGTAAGGACATGACACCATAAAAAAAATGTGATTGTCCTCACTAGCTAGTAGCCTGAGTGGAAATCCTAGTCGAAAACTTTGGTTGGCCCCTCTTGGGCATCATCTCACCCGACATGTGCATCCTAATGCATGATCATATTTCCACATCAACAGATGTGTGAACAAATCAACACCTCAGCACACATCTGAATATAAGGAGAGGCACCAACCCTCTCATTTCCAGAATTCGAAACATTAAGTTATGTAAATTTATGTGTAAGGTTGATAAAATCCAAAGCCATGCCTTTAGACAGGTGTCGATAGATTCATCGAAGTAATTGACTGTAAAAAGTTTTAGATCCATGTCAGGTATGGATCTCTCTTCAATGTAATGAGTCATAGGATAAGGTATCTTAACTTAGATGGTGATAGCATTTAGGTAGTGGAGAGGATAAGCTCGAGGATCCCTCTTGTAAAAAGAAAGAAGGGACCAGAGCAAGGAGTTAATTAGTTAGTTAGTTAGAAAAATAAATGTTAGAATAGCGATAGAGTATCGAGAGGAGGAAAAGAATTGAGACTCTGTGATAGTCTAGTCTTTTACATAGTTGTAAACAAACATCGATCTTAATACAAAGAGAAGCAACTTTTTCTGCATATGATGTCTACTTATGTTATCTATGTATTTTGAATGATATTGGTATGTTCATATATGTTGTATATGTATGTTATATTTCATCTTCAGGGATAGAAAAAATTTATTGTTTGTGAGTTCTTTTTATTTCAGTTTGGGTTCTTTGTGGACAAATACAAGGAGTTGCATGACAGAGCATTGAATACTCTGTGAGCCAGTGCAAAGAGTGAACATCTGAGTTCTATGTTGAATTCAGGAAAGAACGTTCTAGGAGGGAACACGAGAAGAATTACAAACTCAAGAGAGGAGCCTCAAGGTTTTCAAATACCTTAGAGGAAAAGTTGTGTAGAGAAAGCACATAGAGATAGAGTCACTGATAACTCTGTAGAGATTTTCTAAGTGGGCATATAGAGAGTCCAAGGAGTGCACAAAAGAAATCTATTTGGAGTTTAGAGAGAAGAGAAGTGTTAGATGAGAAGACACTTACAGAGTTTCTGAATACTTTGTGGGAATACCTGTGCAAGGAGTGCACTAGGCCAACACTCAGAAGAAGTGTTGAAGAAATCCAATTGAAGGCCAGACAAAGCACAATGAGTGCACGTACAAAGAACTTATTTCAAGTTCATAAGCTCAAGAGGTTGAGCGCAAAAGTGTCCCAGGAGGAGCACCAAAATTCATCTAAGGAAGATGAATAAGGGCCGAGTCCCTTAGAGACAAAGAAAAGTCAAGAAGCTTAGGACAGGTAGTGTGAAGCTACACACAGAGGGAAAGTGTGCACAGGGCCGAGGTCAAGTTTCATTGAGATAAGCTCAGGAGGGACAATTCTTTCACAAACGTAGACGAGACCTAAAGTTACATGGATCACAAGAGAAAATTGGAAGGTGCAACCTTTGAAACATTTGAAATCTTCCAAGTTAGGGAATAAATAAAAAACAAAGCTCATGAGGAATAATGATTTTAAGCTTCTCGAGGAAACACTCAGAAAATTTTCTAAGTCTTTAAGAGTTAAAGCATGTAAAGGTGGAGCACATAAATTCAAGGTAATCGAAGGAAGATCAAGGATTAAGATTCATCCAGGAGGAGTCAAAAAATTTCAGACCATTATATATCAGAGAAGTAGTGCACTGATTAGTCGTGAGGATTTATCAAAATTTCGCAAACTAGGAGATTTGGAAGAAGCAGAGTGAAATTCGCGAAATCCCGAAATGTGAAATCTTGAAATCATCGGGACCATCCATCGAAAGGGGATACGTTAAACAAGATATCAACATTTCGCTGACTCCCAGAGTGGAAAGGTCAAAGGGCCGGGTTGTGAGGATTCATGAAACATGAAATCATGATTTAATCATAGTCGTTGAACCGTGCAAGGTTCTGACCCATCGATTCGACCCAAGTGAAGTTCAAAGATTTCACAAATTTGGGTATTGAAGGATTAGGAGAAAGATCAAGCGAACTTCACATAATGAGAAATCTCGACACGCTTGAAAGGATTGGCCCTAGTTCATAGCAAAGGGTCATATGGATGGAGGATAAGGGATGAGCTAGCACAAGCTAAGCCCCTGTCAAGATTTCAGATATCGAAGAGTTAGGGATTGGCTCACATACGATTACCTGACATGCGAAATCACGACGCGTATTTTTGGTTGGGCTTGTGGTTAGAAGGCATGGTCGCATGAAAGAAGCTTGCACTTGGTGCTTGTTCACATGGTCGGAGTTTACATAAAAATACCCATGGATTGTTTCTTAGAGGTTCCAACAGGGAATCAAAGACTGTTTCAATTCAGTCTTGAGAATATCTTAGACTAGGAGGTCGCGTAGCCCTTTGGAGAGAAGGGGGGTTTGCACCAAGTGGAATCAAAGCTTAATTTCATCTGTAGATTTCAGGTGAAAGAGAAGAGGGAGATAGAGTAATCATGCTCTGTGTATGATTTCTTGCAAGGTGTACGATAAATGGTAGACAACAAGATGAGTTGAAAAACAAAGGGTGAATATGGCTACTAAAGGTCATAAGGGTGGTCATGACAAGGACCACCAGTAGAAAACCAAAGTTGAGATAGATAAAGAACTCATAGAAATAAGAGAAAATATGGAGAGGCTAGCATTAAAAATGCAGCAGGATGCAAAGGTACACTGGACATATGAATGACCTTTGAAGAGGAAAGTAGAATGGTCTATCTAGAAATTGATGGCCAGAAGGTAGGAACAAATGTTGAGAAGGTGTTTGAGGCATGATAAAACCCTCAGTAACACAGGAAGGAAAGTGATTTACATCTGTGAACTAGAATTTGGAAAAAGCCTTAGTGATGATGAGGAGGAGAGATTAGATAAGGATCTCATAAACTGCTAAGTGGAAAATGATGGACTTTGAGATTGTCAGGTGGGAAATGAAATGAGATTAGTTGGAGATCTCATAGAATTCTAGGAGAGCAGAAGAGAAAGTTAAAATTTCCAGGTAGGAAATGATATGGGATCATTGGAGGATCTCATAGACTGCCAAGAGCGAAGGGAAGAAATCCTATATTTCCAGGTGGAAAAGGGAGAGGAGATGAGACTGTATGATAGTCTCCTAAACTCAAAGGTGAGTTTAGGTCAGCAAGGAGTGCTGACAGGGGAGGATCATAGGAGGGGTATTCTAATCTTTGGGGGAATTCATATATTCCTTCCAAACAACCAAGTTGAGGCCAGATCATGTGTTTCAGGTGTAACAACAGAAGGACAATGAACAAGAACTATCAAAGAAGAGGAAAAGAAGTAGATATTGAAGTCTTCCCCAGTAGAAGAAGAAGAACATTGTGAGGAATGGTTCAAAATTTTCAGACAAGAAACTGAATATGAGGTAACTGCAGCATTGAAGCCTACAACAAAAGAGGAATCATGTAGCATGGATTTACTGAAGCATGTAGCATGGATTTTACTGATCTGTGTGAATAATTGGAAGCTCTGGAAAGAAGAGTAATAATGCAAGGCATTCACATCCAATAGGATAGGTTGAGAATAGATGGAGGAGTATATCATCCTAGAAAGAAGTTGGAAGAAACTGGAACTAAATCAACACCAAAGAAGTTGGCAGAAAATAATTTGCTAAGGGAGATGGATGAACAATAGTTTAGTGAGGAAACTGTAGAATTGAAATCTACAACAGAATGGAAATTTAGTATTACAGGAGAAGAAGATAGCATGAGATGCCAATATAATATTTCCTTTCATCAGCAAAAGGAGGATATGGAGGAAAATAATATGCATGAAGGAAGGAGTCAGCTAGCAGAGTAGCTAGACAGGGTGATTGAAAAAAGAAGGAGGTTGATGTTGAGGTTGGCACAGGAATCAATTAGCAAGGAGAAGTTGAACAAAGGATAACCTTCCATAATATCATGGAAGAAGAAGAAAAAACAACAACAAAAAAGAAGAGGAGAAGGTAGACATCTCCAAAAGTAAGTTTGGGATCCAGGTGGATTTCAACATAATTGGAGAACTCATGAGGAGGAGCTCATGAATTTTTCACAACAGTGGAGTATGATGTAGGAGAATATTTCCACCTTGACAGATGCATCAACAAATGAACACATTATCACACATCTAAAGATAAGGAGAGGCACCTACCCTCTCATTTCCATAATTCAAAACATTAAGTTATGTAAATTTATTTGTAAGGTTGATAAAAGACAACGCCATGCCTTTAAACAGGTGTGGATAGATTCATCGAAGTAATTGACTGTAAGAAGGTCTAGATCCATGTCAGGTCTGGATCTCTATTCAATATAATGATTCATAAGGTAAGGTGTATTAACTTAGACAGTGATAGCATTTAAGCGGTGGAGAGGATAAGATCGAGGAGCCCTCTTGTAAAAAGAAATAAGAGACCAGAGAAAGGAGTTAGTTAGTTAGTTAGTTAGAAAAATAAATGTTAGAATAGCAATAGAGTAGCGAGAGGAAGAAAAGAACTGAGCCTCTGTGACATTCCAATCTTGTACACATTTGTAAATAGACATTGATCTTAATACAAAGAGAAGCATTTTTTATGTTATCTATGTTCTTTGAATGATATCGGTATGTTCATATATGTTGTAGATGTATGTTATATTTCATCTGCAGGGATAGAGATAATTTACTGTCTGTGAGTACTTTTGATTTCATTCTAGGTTCTTTGTGGCCAAATACAAGGAGTTGCATGACAGAGCATTGAAGACTCCATGATCCAGTGAAAGGAGTGCACATCTGAGTTTTGTGTTGAATTTAGGAAAGAACTTGCCAGGAGGGCACACCAAAAGATTTACAAACTCAAGAGAGGAGCCTCAAGGTTTCCAAATACCTTAGAGGAAAATTTGTGTAGAGAAAGCACAGAGACAGAGTCACTGTGAACTCTGTGGAGATTTTCCAGGTGGGCATCTAGCGAGTGCAAAGAGTGCATAGAAGAACTCTATTTCGAGTTCAGAGATAAGATAAGTGTCAAAGGAGAAGACACTTACAGAGTTTCCAAATACTATGGAGGAAGACCTGTGCAAGGAGTGCACCAGGCCAACACTCGGACGAAATGTTGAAGACAACCAGTTGGAGGCCAGTCAAAGAACAAGGAGTCCACATAGAGAGAACTTGTTTCAAGTTCATAAGATCAGGAGGTTGAGCGTACAAGTGTGCTAGGAGGAGAAACAAAATTATTCTAAGGAAGACGTAGAGGGGTCGAGTCCCTTAGAGACGGAGCAAGGTTGAGAAGCTCAGGAGAGATAGTGCGAAGCTACACACAGAGCGCAAGTGTGTACAGGGCCAAGGTCAAGTTTCATTGACATAAGCTCAGGAGGGATAGTGCTTTTAGAAAAGAAGACGAGGTTGAAACTTCCAGGGCTCGCAAGAGAAAACTGAAAGGCATAGCCTTTGAAATGTTTGAAATATTCTAAGTTAGGGAAGAAAGAGAAAACAAATATGAAGAGGAATAATTTTTTAAGCTTTGAGAGGAAACACTTAGAAAGTTTTCTAAGTCTTGAAGAGTTGAAGCGTCTAAAGGTGGAGTGCAGAAATTCGAGGTAATTGAAGGAAGATCAAGGATTAATATTCGTCCAAGAGGAATTGAAACATTTCAGACCGTTAGTTATCGGAGAAGTAGCACACTGGTTATCCGTGAGGATTTATTGAAATTTTGCAAACCAGAAGATTTGGAGGAAGTAGAGTGAAATTCACGAAATCCTGAAATGAAAAATCCCAAAATCATCGAGACCATCCATCGAAAGGGGATACATGGAAAGAGATCAACATTTCACTGACTCGTAGAGTGTAAAGGTCAAAGGGCAGGGCCATGAGGATACGTGAAACATGAAATTGCAATTTAATCATAGCCATTGAACTATGGAATGTTGTGAATCGTTGATTCGATGCAAGTGGAGTTCAAAGATTTCTCAATTTTGGGTATCGGAGGATTTGGAGAACGAGCAAGGAGACTTCATGAAACGCAAAATCCTGATGTGGTCAGAAGGATTGGCCCCATGTCATAGCGAAGGGTCATATAGATGGAGAATAAGGGAGGAGCTAGCACGAGCTAAACCCCTATTGGGGTTTCGAATATCAGAGAGTCGGGGGTTCACTCACATATGATTACCCAACATGCGAAATCACAACGTGCCTTTTAGGTTAGGCTTGTGGTCACAAGGTGTGGTCGCATGAAAGAATATTGCGCATGGTGCTTGTTCACGCGGGCAAAATTTTCATAAAAAAACCTATGGATTGTTTCTTAGAGGTTCCAACAGGGAATCAAAGACTATTTCAATTCAGTCTTGTGAAGATCCTAGACCGGTAGGTCACACAACCCTTTTGAGAGAAGGGGGTTTTGCACCACATCGGCACCTGATTCATTGGCCTAAAAGGCTGATGGAAAAATTAGGCCTAGTCTTCGGAAATCTCTCAAAAAATAAATAAAACATCTCTAAATAAAAAGGGAAGTTCTCCCTCCCATGTATCATAGCACGACACTAGCTATACAAAATTGCCACAAAAAATGGTTGACCATCTAATACATCATGTCCTTTGTACAAAAGAATCAACATAATAAAAATGCAGGAAGTTAATGGTCTTCCCATCATTGGTAAAGTGTGCAATGGTCATCACTAACAGTGAAAGGAATTTAACCTCCTCTACATCAAAAGAAGTGATTTGTAGTTGTCCACTAGACACTTGAAAATCATATGTAGAAAGTACATCAATCACAATATATCACTAAGAGTACATGAGCTCACTCTCTTTTGCAACACCTACTGGGACATCAGGGAACTGAGGAAAATCCTTCCCTCTCCTCAATATCCTAGTGATAAAATACATATCCTCCTCATTGGGATGGTATCGCTGATTAGGACAAATAGAGAATGCCTTCTGATGGACATGCCATCGAAGGATCAACTCCACCAACAAGCCAGAGTGACCCTTCAAGGATGTAGCCTCCTCACAGTACTTAAGGAGGCCTACATTCCTCAGAGGACATGGGTGGCTGCAGTAATAGGGTGGCTGCAGTAATAGGGAGAGGATACAAATCTCTCCTTGTCTCCCTCGCCTCCCAATCCCATAGAACAATGTACATGTCAACCGTTTGTTCCTATTACTATTCTTGTTCTCTCCATTGACGTCTCTACATAATTAACATATGAAATACATCAGCCTCATACATATAACATACAAAAAATCTAGTAAATAAGAAATTTATTTATAAATACAAAAAAATAACTTCCCTCAAAAAATAAGTAAATTTCATCATTAGTGCGTCCCAAAAACAATCAAGAACTGCCCATAGTGCATATATTACTTATGAACAACGTTGATGATACTCCCTTGTAACATAACACACTGTATGAAAATTGGTATATTATTTTATGTGGTGCATTGTATAACCTTACCCCATCGATGCATGAACATTATTCGATGCACCGACTAAAATAATAAAATATGAAAATATTAAAGCACCGTAAAAAATATATTTTTTTTTCTCATGCATATCCTTTTCCCAACATGCATCAGTGTTTTGTAGGAAATGCACCACTATTTTTTTTAAATTTATAATTACAGTACTTAGAAATTTATTCTCTACTTGTTTACGATGGTGTGTTGTGTAAGTATTTAAAGCACGAGTGCACATGTTTACCAACACACCGCATAAAATAATATATATGATTTATGGGGTGTGTCTTCTAACATAACACCCCTATGCTTTAACATTAATTAGACACACCAACAAAATTTAGCTATATCACTTTATGTAGTACATTGGTCAACTTACGCCCCGGTGCGTTAATGTTTACAAAGGCACCGCCATAAAAAAAATTACATTATTTTTCAGTGCACCCTATTAATTTTCATGGTGCATCGACTTTTACGATGATGCATTGTGTAAGCGTTAACGTACCGATGTATATGTTTACCAAGGCATCGCATAAAATAATATATCTTATTTATGCAGTGCGTCTTCTAACGTAACACCTCAATGCATTAACGTTAATTAGATGCACCACAAAAAAATATCTATATTATTTTATGTGGTGTGTCAATAAATATATGCCCCGCTTCACTAATGTTTACAAATGCACCGCCATAAAAAAATTGACATTGTTTTTTGGTGCACTGTGTAAATTTTCAAGGTGCACCAACCACAGTGTGAGTTGATCGACTCGAATGCACCGCACAATATATATATATATATATATATATATATATATATATATATATATATATATATATATAACAATGGAAATTTAACTAAATTTTTAATTTTAATCTTCTAAGACTTTAAGTTATAAAGAAATAAAAACATTACCTGGACATTTTCTCGTCAGGGAGGCATGGCTGGCACATAGTCCAAAAAACCAATTTTTCTTACCGTTTGGAAAAAATTGAAAGCCATGCATTGAGAAACAAACGAAATGAAGGAAATAAAGGGAAGCATTGACAGGAGGGCATTTTAGAGTGGAAAAATTTTACAAGTGCTTGAGAACTCTAAAACACTGAAAATGGTAAAAATGATTTTTTACCGCCAATATTTTTTTTTTATTTAACCTTGTTATAGTGTGCTCGATTGTTAGACATATTGATGCATATGTATTTACCTACCACATTGGGGTATATATTTTTAAAAATAACCATGCTATGGTGCACTATTTTTTAGAGAAACTTGGAGCACTGATGCGTCCTTATTAAAGAGCATGCCACAATATAGATTTTTTAGATAACCCTACCATGGTGTGCCATTTGTTAAAGAACTAATGCTTCTGTATTTATATAGAGAAAGACAATATATTTTTTGAAATATCCCAACCATGGTGTGCCATTTTGTTAAATCACCATTGCATCAGTATTTAAGGAGCGCATTGACGTAATTTTTTTTGAAATAACGCTACCACGGTGCGCCATGTGTTAGAGCACCGGTGCATCCTTATTTAAGTAGCGCAATGAAGATTTTTTTTTTAAACCCTACCATTGTGCACCATGCGTTATAGCAGCAGTGCGTGAGTGTTATAAACACACCCACCAGGAAAAATCTTTTGCTAAAACCTTCGGTTACTAAGCTAGTGTCTTCCTCTATAAACATATTTTGGGGATATTTTTATAGGGGCTTCCTCAAAAACCTCTCCGGTATTTTACTTGTAGTGGGATGACGAAAATGTATAGAGGTACGTGTTGGATGATCAAGATATATTGGCTTAAGATATGGTGTACTCTCATGAGTAGAACAACCCAGCATTTCAACATCAGTATCATCAACAATAATATTCTCAAGTTCTCACATGTTAGGAGTAACCATTTCATCAATTGGTTCAATGTATTTCTCTACTAGAGAATTAGACTAAACTCCACCTACAGTGAACAAAACGTCCATGTTTGGAGCAAGGGAAGGTGTAGGTTAGGAGGAAACAACAAAATCATATCCAAGACCCCTTCTTGGAGGAATCATCTTAGGAATAATAGGAGTAGGAATACCATGTCCATTCTTCCGAAGTCCTTCTCCAATATATCCCATCCTACTGAGTAGTAGGGACCTTATACCTATAGTGTGTTTTTCAAAGCTAGGAGAAACAACATAGTCATTAGTTTTAAAGCATAAATAAACAAAATGTTTCTTACAAATAGAAGTAGGGGATGGGGAAGAAATGGGTGAGCCTAACAACTCAACAACATCAACATCTTTCTTCTCAATAGTTGTCTCAACATTCTATTCAACAATATGCACTTGGCAAACTTGTTCTTCAAGGTTCTCTTTGCAGTCCTACAAGATCTGGAGAGTCTCTTCCTTCTCAGTCAGTTGCAACAACATGACATACATCATAATATTCCTTCAATGCCTGATGCTCGTAAAATAGTTGATTGTTATCTTCTTGAAGAGGAGCATATTCTTCACGAATCTCATCAATGGATCCTTACAAGTGGACAACCCCACGAGTTAGCTAGGGATTTGTCTCCATCAGTTGGTTGACATTTGTGCTCAATGTTGTATGAGGAAGGACTTTCACTTCTTCCTGCAATTCTTCAAGGAGGTCATAATTTTACTCAAATTCATTTGCAAGAGTCTAACAAAACTCTCCATAGTGTTCTCCATGATAGTAACTTTCCTAAATGCTCAGTCCTAGTAGTCTAAAACACATTTTTTGTACTCTTCAAATGATTTTTTAGCCCTACATTTTTTACCTTCAAGGAAACATTTTCATGAGAAAAGGTTTTCACCTCCTTCAGAACCTCATCAATAATATTGGTTTTATCACCAAATTCAACCACCAGATACTGAAAAATGGTTTCCATGATCTGTTCTAAGTGAATAATTTTCCTAGAATTTTCATCAAACCACTACATGGTTTGAAAGAGGAAAGCCTCATCTTCTAGCTCGGTGTGGGTTGTCTTTAGTTCACTACTCAAGTGTTTATTTTCAGTCTACAAGTGTGCAAGGATATTCTGCAAGGCACTGAATTTTGCACGAAGTTGGTTGTGAGATTATTTAGAGGAATTGGCCTTCTTATCACGAATTTATTGCAGTTTCTGAAACATTATAGATTCATATTCATCCAGCATTCCCATCAATGATGGAGGGAAATATCGAAGCATTAAATCCGCAAATAAAGTTGGGTGGATGGAAAATCGACCATAACAAGAGGTGGGGCTTCACCAATAAACGTTCTGACCATTGAGGAAAAGGAGCCACCAATCCTCAACATGATTTTTTTTATCAAATACCAAGCTTTTCAAACACATATTGCATGCCCTCATATCAGAGAGTATTTCTAAAATAAAGGCATCACGCACAAGCTATTACGACAAGGAAAAGGCTAGTCTTTGAGTATGCATCTATTCGGGCATCCATGCATATGAAAGTTGGTCAGATTACCAGTCACACAAGCTAGGGAGATAGTCGATTTTTTCCAGAAGTTGAGTTGATGGATTTTCTTCTACGAGTCGAGTCGATAATTATGTTGGTTGGGTGACGGTTAGGCCGAGTGGTTGACATAAGAACTAGGGTAAGTCGAGTCGATCCCTTTTCCAATCAACGATGAAATATTTGAAGGAGAATGGTGCAAAATGGTGGAAGTTTGTGGCCAAAATCCTTTCTCGTGGGCTGACCCTATGAAAAATTACGGCCAAAAAGGTGGAGTGTAGAGGTTCACAGGTCACTTCAAAAACTATGGAAAGGAGAGAGAAGAGAGGTGGTTGTAGGTGGTGTGAAGGGGAGGGGGAGAAGATCATACAACCCAGGTAGAGAAATCACCCCTCGCCAAAAAAATCAGTGGAAAAGAACCCTGGCATAAGAAAAAATCAGGTTTATAAAAAAATTAGGCTGAGTGAAAAAAATAGGCTTGGAAATAACCAAACCTAAAAAAATTCCCCCCAAAACATTAGTTTTTTAAAAATTAAAATTTCCTAGGTTAGGCTAGGTAAATTAATTCAATTTTGGGTAAACAAAAGCTACATTTAATGAGTTAATGTATAATTATGACTAATTCCTTTGTTTCTAAAAAAATGGTGATGAGATAGAAGGTTTACATGGTAAAACTCTAATGTGCGGAAACATCCACAAAAGATGGTCTTTTATTCTTTAGATAAAATTTCCAATCCTACAATGTAAGAGCATCCCCACATATGGATAACCTCGCATTATATTTGCACACCTAAAGGCCCTCCTTCACCTTAATTATATATGAGAGAGTGAAAGAAGAACAATTTCCATGGTGGATGTGGGATAAATCCTTTTTACAAGCTAGATATTTATTGAAGCATAAATTCACAAAATTCCATAGACATGTACATGAGACCACTAGGAAACCATTAACACATTCTAACAATTTCTAGATGTAAGGTGACCCACCAATAATGATAATGGGTACCAATATATGAAACTAAATTTCAATTGTGTGAATAGATGTGTTGAGGTTGAACACTAGTAGAATCAACTAATGAGGATTCATTGATGTATACCCACTCACCATTGCAAGGGAATATTCCACTAATGACTGCAAACCCCCAGGTTCTATAAAAGTCTCTAAGTATACCTCTTAGATAATGTCATGTTGACATTGATATTAAAAGGACTTTCCAATGATAAGGAAGTAATGAGTCCTTCTACATTGGCTCCAGATAAAAATGATTGAAATAACAATGAAATAAGAAAAACCTTGAACCAAGGAATGGATGAAATGGATGGTCAAGAAATATAAGGAATGAATGAATAAGCTTACAAATTCCCTTGAACATTGGCACAACATAAGAACGACCTAGGAAATAATGGATACCAATATAAACTATTGATATAAATCATCAATGTTGGAGAAAATGAATGTTCTCTATAATGATTAGAAAAATAACCAATCAAAGTAAAAACTCAGAAGCATGATTCAACTCCTAAGAAGATACGACAACCCAATTTTAAAGAAAATGAGTGAAGGTAGGTGCATGTTCAAGGGTGATGTAAAATGATTGCTTCCACAAAAATAAATGATGAAATCTATATTCTCTCCCCCATCCCGTCATTTTTTGTTTTGTTTTGTTTATTTTTCATGATATTGTGACTAAAAAATCCTAAAATCATGCTACAATATAGTGGAGGAGACGAGTGTCCCAAAACAAATAGAAATGTTCCGAAAAAAGGAATATATTCATACCAAAACACAACAATAAAATGTAGTGTATGAAACTCCTAAGTGTGTGTATCCATGGATAAAGGTTTGAAATGAAAAATTAACTATTGCAAAGGCAAGTGATAAAAGAGAATGCATTGGAAATAGGAACAAAATAGAAAAAGAATTAGGTGCAATTGTGCAATCATCTAAGCAATGCAAATAAAACATATGGAGATCACACCAAGAATTATCGAAAATATAGATGAGGAATAAACATGCAATCTTGAACTCAAAGTCATTATGGGAATAATGAGGATTATGTGCTTGTCATAAAAAATCAACATGCGCACTAGATGGAAATCAAGGTGATAATTAAGGAAACGAACAATAGGTAGGTTATACCATGAAAGCTACAAGGAAGGACAACTAAAGAGTGGTTTATATGCCACAACTTGGTAGGGTTGATACTAAGGGAAAATGAAGGGTAATAAGGATAATAATGTAGAATGCATGGAGAAAAATCATATCCCTATATGCCCATACAAAATAGTTTACTTGAAAAATGACCCTTGTTGTGAATCAAAATACCACCTAAAATTGCAAAGAATTGGAAAAAACTCAAAAACACTCTCAGAAATTCAATTGTAACAAAAAATAAATATTAGATAATCTTCAAATAGTTGTTAAATAAAACATTAGGTCAAAATATCTATCAATATGTGGAAAGAATGAGAATGTAGAACTATTTTACCATTCTCCTAACACTTAGATATCCAATTCCATTCTAATCATTTGACAATAGTTGTAGTCTCTAGGAGAGTCTACCATCAGATTTTGACATTGAGAGGTCTAGTTAACCCTAAACTCATACAATGTCAAAGTATTTGCACAATAAAAAACATGAAGTATTGCTAATGCCAACTTCTTAATATGCGAGTACCTCAATTCTTTTCTAGTGAGACCCTTGCTAAGATTGTAAATCATATGTTTTTCACGTAACTCATCTTCCTAACCTAAGACCAGCGTAATGGTTGATTTCTATGTCAAAACATAAAATACAAATTTCCTACTATGGTTGAAAGGATTCAATAATGGGGTTGACATGAGGGAATTTTTCAAATCTTGAAAAGAACGTTGCACTTGGTCATCCCACATAAATGACACTTCATTATTCAAAAGGCACACACAAACCCTTGTAATCTTATCATTATTTTCATTGAATAATTAAAATAAGTTTGATTTTCCTAGAAGACTCTGAAGTTAGCATATATACCATGGGGGAGGAAACTAAACTACTGCATCAACATTCAAAGTATTAACCATAATCCCATGCTTAGACATAGTTGAGCCAGACAATCTCCCAAGATACACACAAAATGTGTAGTTATAAAGGTTCTCGAGAATCTTGTAATATCTACATCTCTAAAAACCAACATGAAGATGAGATAGATGTTGATCCATTTTCTTAGAATGATTGGCCAAATCATCCAAATAATCTTCCAAAATATACTTGGCATCATGGAAAGCATATGACATGGCTAGATGAAATGCAAGCCCAACATTTTTAAGGACAAAGAGTATTTTCCTATATGAAAATGTGTCGCAAGGAAAAATAAATGCAATATTATTCTAATCTTCTAGATGGATCTAAATTTGATTATAACTAGAACCCAACCTTTTTAAGGACAAAAAATATTTTCCTATATGAAAATGTGCCCAAGGAAAAATAAATGCAATATTATTCTAATCTTCCGGATGGATCTAAATTTGATTATAACCAGATAATCCATCCATAAAGGAAAATACTTTGCGTCGAGTACACTTATTGATAATGTGATTATTGAAAGGCATACAATAATAGTATTTTGGATAAGACTTGTTTAGTTCCTAAAAATTAGTACAAAAGTGAATCATC
>ML778286.1:445180-532612 GCA_009831015.1 Picea engelmannii
TTTTCATATAATAACTGAGTGAAAACAATAATAAGGATAAAAGCAATAAGACCAAATCCATTACAATTTTCATAAGACCAGAACAAGACCAATAATTTTTATGCCCAAAGATTTAGCAATCAAATCATATCCAAATGCGCAATCAAGGTGAGATAATGCTCAAGAATCATAAGTTCGATAAAATCTTTAGCAGTCATGTGATAAAACAGAGGTCAAGTATCTTTCAGAAAATCAACCAAAGATGACGACAATCTAATCAACGAAAGAGGTGTTTTCACACTTGCAGTTGTGAAAACTGAATCGAGATTGAATTGTAATTGTCACAAAAATGAGATGGATGTCCATTAGCACAATGCGTCAATGATTTGTCGTAATACCACAAGGGGTGTAGGCATCTTTTTGAGAGCAATCAAAAAAAAAAGGGTTGGCTGCCAACAGATTGTTGATGTACCTAACGAACACTAGACTAGACATCTATTTTGCAGTGAACACCTTGAGTCAGTTTGTGGTGGAGCCCAGACGTGTTCATTTAGTGTCTGCAAAACATGTGATGAGGTACCTTAAAGGTACAATGGATTATGGTCTCAGCTATGATGGAGATCATGACTTCACTCTGAGTGGATATACTGATGTAGATAGGGCAGGAAGCGTTGCTGACAGAAAAAACACTTCCGGATGTTGTTTCAGTTTGGGATCAACTATGATCTCGTGGAAGAGTAGGAAGCAATCTAGTATTTCTCTCAGCATAGTGGAAGCAGAGTACATTGCTGCATGTTCTGCTAGCTACGAAGCTATATGGATTCAAAAGTTGTCGACATGCCTATTTGATTTGGAGATGAGAGAAACCATGATTCTATGTGATAATCAAAGTTGTATTAAAATGACAGAGAATCCTGTGTTCCACAACAGGTCGAATCACATAGAGATCCGCTATCATTTCATCCGTGACATGGTACAGAGAGGAGCCTTGAAGCTCCAATACATTAGCACAGATGAACAGGTTGCTAATGTGATGACTAAGCCTCTATCTTGTGTAAAGTTTGAACACTTTCGAGATAAGCTTGGTATTGTCCGAAAGGACCTTCCCTGAAAGGGGGAGTTTATGTGTTCCTTGTTTCTGACCTCGTTGTTAGACGTAAATCAAGATGAGTCATGCTTCTGACCTCGCTATTAGACGTAAAGCATGACGTTGTGTTATCCTTGCTTCTGACCTTGCTGTTAGACGTAAAGCAAGATGAGTCATGCTTCTGACCTCGTTGTTAGACGTAAAACATGACGCTATGTGATCGTTGCTTCTGACCTAGTTGTTAGACGTAAAGAAAGATGAGTCATGCTTCTGACCTAGCTGTTAGACATAAATCATGACGTCGTATGTTCCTTTCTTCTGACCTCATTTTTAGAAGTAAAGAAAGATGAGTTATGCTTCTGACCTCATTGTTAGACGTAAATCATAACGTCGTTGATTCCTTTCTTCTGACCTAGTTGTTAGACGTAAAGAAAGATGAGTCATGCTTCTGACCTCATTATTAAACGTAAATCATGACACCGTGTGTTCCTTGCTTCTGACCTCGTTGTTATACGTAAATCAAGATGAGTTATGCTTCTGACCTAGTTGTTAGACGTAAAGAATAACGCCGATGATTCCTTGCTTCTGACCTCATTGTTAGATGTAAAGCGAGATGTTGATGTTCCTTACTTCTGACCTCATTGTTAGACGTAAAGCAAGATGAGTCATGCTTCTGACCTAGTTGTTAGACGTAAAGAATGACGTTGTGATTCCTCGCTTCTGACCTAGTTGTTAGACGTAAAGAGAGATGATGATATTACTTGCTTCTGAGCTAGTTGTTAGATGTAAAGAAAGATGTGACTAACACTGAGCTACCAACTTAACCACTGTGACATTGAGCTAGTGTAGTACTGTGATGAGGTATCATTTTTTACTGATACATGTTTGATGCAGATGATGATAGCATTCTTTTGAGAATGATGATGCTGTTGATGAAGAAAAATTTTGATGACTTGTAAATGCGCTAGACAATTGTTCAAGATGATATTGACGATACTGTCCTCTAGATGCCACCGATGATGCAGACCTCTCTCGCCTGATGCTGATGAAGAATACCCTTCTTGTTAAGGGGGAGTGTTGAAATAATGTAACTGCGAAGAGCATTCTTATTATTATTATTTTTTTATTGGATTAAATCCCTATTTTGGATTAATCTTGTCATTATTATTATTGGATTAAATCCCCATTGAGGATTAATCATGTCGGTAATTGTATAAGGACCAAATCCCCTTTTGCGGATTGGTCATCGGACAATTACAATGTGCAGAATAAGAAGTCAGCCCCAACAGTTATAATGAAAGGGCCACAATTAATTAAAGGTGGGTTTACCCACCCAGAGTGAGAGGTTGGCCCTGCTAGATGGTGACTCTTCACACGTGCCAGATTGATATAAATAAGAGGCTAGTGCCTCACTTCTAACACACACTTCACTTTCTCATTCTCTTATGAGGCAAGCTGCAATTACAAGTTGGAGAGAGGAGAAGAAGGGTGGTGCATCTCTTGAGGAGGACTTTTCTGTATTGGTTTGAGTTATCTCTTGAACATTGTATAAGCTATTTATGATAAGGAAGTTTTGTTGGGTTTTCTTCCCCTAGAGGGTTTCCCAGGATAAATGTTGTGTCTGTTGTGGATGTGTATTTCTCAGTGATCTTGTTCTTATTATGCTCTTATCTTATTGAAATGCAAAGAACTATAATAATGGCATAAACATTAACATATCTCTCCCCCTATGCACAACTATCTCTCCTCTCTTTATATCCTACATATACCGCCTCTTTCTCTCTCTCATCTACCCTCACCCCATTTCTCTCTGTATATCTCTCTACCCTCTCTTCCCTCTATCTCCCCCATTCCTCTCACAACCAGTCTCACTCTCTCTCTACCCCCTTCTCCATCTCCCTCTCTCTCCCCTCCCTCTCATTATATCTCCGCTCTCTCTCTCTCATAAATATACCCCTCCCCATTTTCTCTCCCCCCCTTTCTCTTAATTTCTCTCTAACCTCTCTCTTTGCCTCCCTCTCCATCCCTCTCACACTCAAACACTCCATGTCCAGCCCCCCTCTCTTTCTTTCTCTTTCCCCTCTCACACTCACACATTCTCTCTCTACCCCCCTCCTCCCTACATCTCTCCCTCTCCCTCTTGTTATATCTCCTTTCTTTCTCTCCTACATCTACCACTTCTTTCTCTCTCTCATTGTTAGTCTCACTTTCACTGTATCCCCCTCCCTCTGTTTCTTTAGTCTAGGCCTCCAAATGGTTCATTGCAATATCACTATCTCTCTACCTCCATGGTCCTTTCAATTGGGTTGCACTGCAATTTCATAATATCTAATCCTACAAAAAATCATAATGTCCATTTCAGTAGGTTCCATTCCTCCAAATAGCTTGTCACCATACCTAGATATTGACATAGACCATGACCTATACCACCACATAGAGATAGATCTAGATTTATACATTGATGTAGATCTTGATGTAGAAAATGACGTAGAACCCCTAGCTCCATATAATCCTAGGCATAACTTATACTCAATCCTTAAACCCAACTTAACTTGAGCCCTGAGTGCACTATCCATATACCTTGTGTACAACCCTTGCACTCACATCACCCACATCTTGGTGTTCTAACCATTGTTGTATCCTTGGAAACACTTTCAATCCTAACCCCTTAGGAATTAGTTGTCTCCATACCCGTATACAATTTTATTCATAAAAAGTTTTGGTGGATATTGAATGCTATATGCGTTGCATTAAGATCACACACAAGTTGAGCCTGTGAATTAACTGAGTTGGTCATTTATGCTCAGTAGGAGCACACATGTTCTTTAGTGTGCATGTGTTCTAGGAGTGTGTGCATGTTCCTTTTGGGCATTTTTTGGTGCCAAGAACACCCGACTTCATATATCTCATGGTTGATAAAAAATATGATAGTTTCAGAAAAAATAATCCTACACATACATGTTTTACTTTTTTTAGTGTTCTTGTTAGATTCATAAATACTTTTGTGCTATTTCCAGACTATTGCAAGAAAATTTGGAAGACAACTTTGTCAAGTGCAACTAGAATTGTTGTTTGTATCTAATTGTGTCTTCTTGGAATTGGAAGACAAATTTGTCCAAGTGAAATTGGAATTGTTGTTTGTATCTTCTTGTGTCTTCTTGGAATTGGAAGACAAATTTGTGGAAGTGCGATTAGAATTGCTATTTATATATTCTTGTTTTTTCTTACACTTGGAAGACAAATTTTTCCAAGTGCAATTGGAATTGTTTTCTATATCTTCTTGTGTCTTCTTGGAATTGGAAGACAAATCTGTCCAAGTGAATTTGGAATTGGAATAATAATTATTAGATGTGTCTTCTTCTGTAATACAAAAAAAAAATTCTCCACTTGGTTGTGCCTTATTACATAATACAAAGACAAATTTGTGGTGGTTGTTTGGAAGACAATTCTTATCTTTAAACATGGGTAACCACTGGATTCGATAAACAAATTCCTCGAGAAAAAACAAACTGATTGAAAAGGTAGAAGAAGAAAGAGAAAAATCAAAGTTATGTATATCGAAGCGTAGACTTTCACATGAGGGAAATCCAATTTCTAGCGCAATAGATGTTGCTAATGTTTTTCCTCCATCACCAGAGGAAAAGAATAAGAGTTTATTAAATAGAAATCCAAACAATATATCATCCATAATCATTTTTCATGGATGAACATATGATGGAGGATTTGATCGGAGTTGATTATACAATGGATGAAATTAGAGAAGCAATTGGTGTAAAACATTGCGGTGAAGAAGCTCATGTGGTGCAGTCTCTTATTGAACAGTCAAATGTGCACTATCCTCCCTCATTTTATATGTCAATGATTGAAGGGGAAATAACTACAACATTGTTAACTCCACAACAGGGAGGTCAAGAGTCCCAGAATAGGGGTTCATCGTCCCTACCTAGATTGAGCACTACATGATGAAGAACTCGTAAACGCATTAATGTCAATGAAAGTGGTCTAGCATCACTTGAAGGTAAGTTACCTAACTACAATATTCATTATTACTCTTATAAAATCATTCAAGAATATTTTGAACCAAAATCCGATGCTACTAAATGTCAATTATTTTTATCTTCGTTAAAATCTAGAAGTTTGAGTGTTGTTAGGAGAATTCCAGGCATTAAAATAGTCAAAAGTGTAGAGACAAGTCATCATATAGCACAAAACCTTGTAGATTATTTTCAAATAATTGGTAAGAAGTCTCATTCTAAATACCACAATTCAACCCATCATGTCTTGTCCCAATCAATTGTTAGCAACATTACAAGAAAACATCATTCGCTACAACAAACCTTTCACCTATTGAAATGCAATGTTAAACCCTTAGAAAGTATTATCATAGATGAGATATCCTAGACACAGTTGCCCCAACATATTTTTGGGCCTTCACTGAAGGCTACCTCGATCTAACATGAAGTTAATTGGAGGGATTAAGGGACTAGTTCAGGATTTCTAACATGATAACATAAGGCCCTCTTCCAACCAAAAATATGTACTAAAATTGAGGAGGGGAACTAGGCACCATGAACCCCATATTAAACACTATCTTTAAATTACACATACACAATTTTATGATAGATTTAGAATAGTACATAGTGCACTTAACTTAGGCCAAAGATATTTCCATAAATGCAAGACTTGGTATGTTCGAATAAACACAATTCATAACACGTGTTGTAGTAGATATCACATTGAGTATGGTTATTATTATGACACATGTATATATATATATGTGTGTGTGTGTGTGTGTGTGTGTGTGTGTGTGTGCACAACACCCTTTTGTAGGAATGCCTAGTTATATAGCCATCGTCATCATCTAGATACTTTATTCACAACATCTTATCTACAAGGCCAGAGGGTTTTACATTTGATCAAAATGCATGCTTATATGGGACATGTCCCATGTGCAGTGGAATGAATTTACCATGAAAGTGTATCCATGTAAGTGATGAGCATGAATTGGAGGGCATGAAAGAAAAAATATACAATTGTTAATTCCCAATTATGAGTTTGTGACATCATGAAGGACTTCGTCTAATATACCTGACACTATGTTCATCATGTCCATGGGGCTCAATTGTAGGATGAGAATTTTGGAATATGTAGAGATACATTTCCTATTGGTACTGTGTTATCAATGGTTGATTTTGTTGAGAAATACACCCTTCAACCGTAAAATTAGATTCAAAGACAATATTATCACTCAGAGTAGGTCCACATAATGGTACATATCACATACAAGCATGGACCAGATAGTAATGAAAAAAACAGAGTTATATTGAAAGAGTATCACTTCTACATAAGTGATGATTGATGCCATAACTTAGCCTATGTACAAAAATGCTTTCAATTTCTCTACAATCACCTTAAGGAGAAGAACATACAGATGGATCAACATTGGATTTGGTCGGATGGTTGTGCAGTTCACTTAAAAAATGTTTGTGTATTTCAATGGATGCATATGTTGCACCAAAAACTAAAGGTAACACACATTTGGAACTATTTTTAGTTCGTGCATGGGAAAGGGGAGCACGATGGAGTAGGTGCATGCATAAAAGGAGAATTACGTAGGAAATAAATGAAGTTCACTACTAATTCCCTCATTCGAGATGCAAAATCCATTGTTGAATGGTTTTCTTAGTAATGGGAGAGGGAACATGAACCCATGAAGACCAATCACACAAGAAAGGACATGTACATAGATATTTTTGTGAGGTGGTCAATGTAGATTGATCACAGTGGCATGAATAAAAAAAATCTAGGGCACTCGTGGATTCCATTTAGTTAGAACATCAGACAATACAATAGTTGAAATATGAACGAGAAAACTCTCTTTCTTTTGTGGACCATGTAGTAGTAATGAATGGGATGATTGTGAATCGACAGACTGGTTTGATAGATGGGATCATGTATCACTCCCCATTGGTCAACATATAACTATGGAATTATCCCAATTGGAGGAGGACCAATCAATTATTTTAGTAGATTATGATCATGTCTCAGATCTCGTACTGCCAGGTTTGTTGAATCCTTCTATTAAATTTTGAATAACTAGAATGAATGTGTTCTTCTTTGGTCATTTAGTGGACTCACATTTTGGCACTCCATTTTTTGCAGGGCACATATACACAGTGGTTTTCCCAAGAGATAATGAATGGGGCACTAATTATTGGTTGGAACAATGCTTAGAGGGAAATAAGACACTCATGCGATCAGTAATAGACTCCGAAGGAATTGAATTTCCGATAGGGTCGATGGATATTAAAGAAGAATATATGACACAAGATGAAAGAACACAAAATAAATTTTGTTATGTATTTCAAGATTGTAAACCAAGTCAAGTTGTATACCACTTTAAAAACTTGGTTATTGGTACAAACCTCCAACTACAAACAATGCCAAGTAAGAAATCATCAAAGGTACGATACTTATTTCCTTACTCTGAGAATGAGAAGTCAATGGAAATTGTCTGTATTAGAAGTGATCCTGATGGTACTTGAATAACCATCTATGTATCTAAAATGAATAATTTTGGATTCATTTTGATTGCTGTTAAAATATTTGTAATGTTGTTGAAATATACCCTTCCTTAAAACATACCCATGGCATTCCTTGTTTTTCCATGTCTATCCTCGCCTTTCCTTTCCATTCCTTCACTTTCCTTACCTTCACTTTCCTTTGCATGCCTTGCCTTCACTTTCCATGACTTTCCTTAACTTGACCTTCCTTTCCTTTGATTGCCTTTCCTTTCCTTACCTTGCCTTTCCTTGCCTTTCATTGCCTTCACTTGTCATGCCTTGGCTTGACTTCACTTTCCTTGCAATGCCATGCCTTCACTTTCCTTTCTTTTCCTTGCCTTTCCTTTCCTTGTCTTTCCTTCACTTACCATTCCTTTCCTTTCCTTCACTTGCCTTGCCATGCATTTCCTTCACTTTCCTTGCTATTCCTTTCCTTCACTTTCCTTTCCTTACCTTGCCTTGCCTTGCATTTACTTGCATTCACTTGCCTTTCCTTTCCTTACCTTTCCTTCACTTTCTTTTCCATGCCTTGCCTTCACTTTCCATGCCTTGACTTCACTTTCCCTCACTTTCCTTGACATTCCTTGCATTTCCTTACCTTTCCTTCACTTTCCATGCACTTCCTTTCCTTCACATGCCTTGTCATGCCTTTCCTTCACTTTCCATGCTTTGCCTTCACTTTCCTTCACTTGGCTTTCCTTTCCTTGCCTTTCCTTTCCTTCACTTAACTTGCCTTGCCTTTTGTTTTGTTTCCTTTCCTTCACTTTCCTTGAGTTATCACTTGTCATGCCATGTCTTTCCTTCAATTTCCTTATCACTTTCCATGCCTTGCCTTCACTTTCCTTGGCATGCCTTGCCTAAATATAGGTAATAATCAATGAGAAACACCCTAGTTCTGGATATACTCCAAGATATGGTTTTATGGTGGATAAAATGACAATAGAGCCCCCCCCCTTAGTTGAAACCCAGTACCCTCGATCCAATGCAACTAACGGTTCTCCCATCCAAGTTATGGTGTGTGTTTTATCACGATTTGGAACTTGCCTCTTCAATCCATTCACAAACATGTGGCCAATTTGGTATGAGGGCATAAAATTAAAACTGAGCAAAATAATGGAGTTCCATAAGATCCCACAAGTCTATTTTTATAAGGACCACATGACTACAATACCCATAAATGCCTATCACGGTGTTCTTGAAAATCAAACTCCTCTTCAAAAATTCCACTATGCCTCATTGACCAAAACCCTAGTGACATAGCTACTCCAAGATACGTTTTTTCGGTGGAAAAAATGGCAGTTGAGGGCCTCCCCTAGTTGAAACTTGGTTCTCTAGATCGAATGTAACTGACAGTTCACCCATTCGAGTCCTAGTTTGAATTTTATCGAGAGTTGCAACTGGCCTCTTCAAGTCATTTAGGGAGATGTGGCCAATTTGATCTAGGGGCATAAAATTAAAACTGAGCGGCATAACGAAGTTTCGTAAGCTCCCACAAGTCTATTTTTCCAAGGACCACACGATTACACTACCCACAAATTCCTGACAAAGTGTTCTTAAAAATTGACCTCCTCTTCAAAAATTGCATTATGCCTCATTGACCAAAAACCTAGTGTGGGAGATACTCCAAGAAACAATTTTCTAGTGGAAAAAATAATAATGGAGGGCCCCCCTAGTTGAAACTCGGTGCTTTGTATCCATTGAAAATGACGTTTCTCCCATACAAGTCTTAGTTTGACTTTTATTATGATTTTCAGCTCACCTCTTCAATCCATTTAGGGACATGTGGCCAATTTCGATCAGTGGCATAAAATCCAAACCGAGTTGCATAACGAAGTTATGTAATCTCCAAAAAAATTATTTGTCCAAGGACCACGCGACTACACTACCCAAAACTATCTGAAACAATTTTCTTGAAAATAGATCTCCTCTTCAAAAATTGCACTATGCCTCATTGACCAAAACCCTAGTGTCATATATACTCCAAGATACGATTTTCTGGTGGAAAAAATGACAACAGAGCCCCCCCCCCCTAGTTCAAACCTGGTGCTCCAGATCTAATGCAACTGGCGGTTCTCCCATCCGAGTCCCATATTGAGTTTTATTGCGAGTTGCAACTCGCCTCTTCAATCCATTCAGGGACATGTGGCCAATTTGGTATGGGGGCATAAAATCCAAACCGAGCATCATAACAGAGTTCCTTAAGCTCCCAAAAGTCTATTTGGACAAGGACCATGCAACTACACTTCCCAAAAATACCCGAAACAATGTTCTTGAAAATCAACCTCCTTTACAAAAATTGCACTATGCCTCATTTACCAAAACCCTAGTGTTGGAAGTACTCCAAGATAATGTTTTCTGGTGGAAAAAATGATAGTGGAGGGCCCCCCTTATTTGAAACCCGGTGCTCCAGATCCAAGAAAAATAAAACCCTAAAAAAACCTATAAATGGTATCCATACAACGGTATGCATACCAATGGTATGCAATGCTATGCATACCATTGCTATACCATGGTATGCATACCATTGCAATACCATGGTATGCATACTAATTGTATTCCATACTTGAGAATCTCTAAGACAACTACCACTAAAACCCTAAGACAACTAAAACCCTAAAAATAACCTATTGGTATACAATGGTATGCATACTTGAGAATCCATAAGACAACTACAACTAAAACCCTAAGACAACTAAAACCTTAAAAGTAACCTCTAAATGGCATGCAATGGTATGCATACTTGATAATCCCTAAGACAACTACCACTCAAACCCTAAGACAACTAAAATAATAAAAATAACCTATAAATGTTATACAAACCAATGGTATGCAATGGTAAGCATACCAATGTTATGCATACCATTATATTCATACCATTTCAATACCATGGTATGCAATGGTATGCATACTTGAGAATCCCTAATACAACTACCACTAAAATCCTAGAAGACAACTAAAACCTTAAAAATAACATGTAAATGGTATGCATACCAATGGTATGCCATACTTGACAATCCCTAAGACACATACTACTAAAACCCTAAGACAACTAAAACCTTAAAAATAACCTATAAATGACATGCATACAATGGTGTGAATACCATTGCAATACCATGGTATTCAATGGTATGCATACCAATGCTATTCCATACTTGAGAATTCCATTGTGATATCATGGTATGCATACCATTACAATACCATTGTATGCATACCATTTCAATACCAATGGTATGCATACCATGGTATGGATACCAATGATATGAAATGGTATGAAAACCAATGGTACACATACCATGGTATAGGTACCAATGGTATGAAATGGTATGCAATGGCATGCATACCAATGGTATCCATACTTGAGAAACCCTAAGACAACTACCATTAAAAATCCAAAAATAACATATAAATAAAGCACCTCTCATGGATGATACAAAATTCATTTCATGTAAAAGTAATGACTTACTTGAGAATCAAGATAGTGTGAGAGAGACACCTTTAAATAGTTGCAATCATCAATAAGTCAATATACACATTGTTCACGTAATGAAACTATATCATAGATATCAAATTTGAAAATTTATTAGTATCTTTTTCAAGTTTTACATTTTGAATATCACATAATTGATTATTTATAAGATGTACTATACTAGCATGTAACCACATAAAATTAGTTGATCTAAATCAATCTAATTATCAAAGACACATCATTTACCCATTCGCATGTATTAATTTTCTATTAGGTTGGAGGAAGGAAAACGTGTAAGGAATTACTTTCTAGATAGAATTTTGGTAGAATTACTTTCTAGATAGATTTTTGGTAGCATAGCCTTACTGAATAAATGTTATTAATAATTGATGGGTTGAACAAAATTTACAAATACCCATTACACAATCTCAACAAACATTTACATTAATGAGTCTTTCGGTAGTCTTTTTAGCATTTATGAAGGGTTACACATAAATCAAATGATTTTATATATGTCATGCATAAATAGAGGCGAATATTGTGTGTTCCCTAGAAAATAACATTGAGCTCAATTGTGTGTGTCCATAAGCTATTCCTTAATGTGTAATTTTCAAGTATTTATAATCGCTAAATAGAATCAAATCAAAGGATTAATACACATAAAATTCATATGTTCATAAACATCAAATGTAGAAACAATCAGATTCATAAAAAAGTGTGCCATGAAATGTGTGTGTGTGTGTGTGTATACATACACTCAACATCATCTAAATTGTACATTTTTTACAAAATGGCAACTTGTTCCCAGTATACAAGTTCCCTAACATAAAAAAAATCTATATCGTACCCTATATACGATATGGAATTAGTTGGTCAATCATTGACCATTTCCACCCTCACCACTCCCAGGAGCATCCTGGAAATCTATATTTATTATCTTTCTTGATGATGCACCTTGAGAGGTTGTAGGTATGGGTATGCTTCAATGCTCTAGAGACTGCACAAACAATAAACAATGTTATAAGTTTTTTTCATCAATGAATTAATAAACATACAAATTGATACTTTGTAGTTTAACCTAAGAAAAATCACATCATATGGAATTGTCAATCATGAGGGTGTTACCTTCCTCCACGACCCCAATCTCTCTGCAATTCCACCCTGCCTCAGTTACAAGGATCAAGTGAATAAAATTAAACAAATCCGCATAAAAAAAATTCATGAAACATGAAAAATTATCATCAATGCATTATCTCACCATCAATATCTCAGGCATCGATGGATATTCATTAACAGATGGAGAAATGGGTTATACAACCTACTCTACAACAACCTCTATTGTGGCATTCTATGTCGATGGGGCTAAAAGTGGTGGTGTGGGTGGGTGGTAGACAAGTGGGATGTGATGGACCCTCATGAGTTGTACAAGTGATTTCAAAACCCTAGGCGTGAACAAAGGAAACCTGAAAGAAACACCCAGGTGCCCAAGGGGTGAAATACTACTATACCTAGCAAATATATCATTGACTTGCATACATATGAAAAAAATTGAACTATTATTACCAAATACTAAAATTCAAAAACATAAACACAAACATTTTGATAATTGTACGATATTTAAATTTACCCATGATACATGTGACGTTGGTGACTTGTCCATCCCAGATGGATGATCCCTGGCATCGCTTGGTGCCAAATCATGTTGAATCAAGAGAACATATAAAAAATTTGAGGATGTCATAAAATAAGGAAATCACTATGTTGAATCTATCAAATGTGATACATACTTGTGTGCATGGTGCACCAAATGAACATGTTGCCTCTACTACTGCATCAGTGGTGGGGCTAGGCACTGATGCATCCATAGGCATAGAGGGTCTGCTACTAGGATGCAACAACAACAAAACACCATACAATCAAATATCTATATAACTACACAAAATATAAAATAAATATATAACGATGAAGAACAAAAAAAAGGGTTAAGATACTAACCTCCTCCATGAAGTTATGTTGTCAAGTGGGATCTATAGGTCAATAGCATGTTTTCCTAAAGCTGGGGCATCTATGAGGTTCACATGGATGGTTTTTACCCATGATTTTGGTCATCATGATGGTGTATTAATGATGGTGTACTCAGGCTCTTCATAAGAATTTTCTCCTGAGAAAAGATACTTTCATCTCTTCCCAGAAAATGTATTTTTGAAGAAGGTTCGCAGGCTGCTAATATATTTGAGTGCAAGAATGATCCATTCTCGTAAGATTCCTTAAGCCACGGTGAGAACTTCTCGCACTGTGTTGAATAGCCAGGGTGTGAACTCTTCCTAAAGCATGGAAAAAGATGAATTATCGATGTTTCTAGAAGGGAATCTTCTAGAAGAATGGGTTGGAATTCGAATGATTATCCTTGTACTATATTTCCTGATATTGTGGGATCATTCTTATCCAAGTAACTATCTCATTCTCTCCTATATATTGAGGGAATTCTCATGGAAAAGGTTAAGCAAGATTCATTGGAGAATTGGTGAAAGAATTGTGTGAAGGACTTAGCTTGAACAGTAGCTTGGAGACTCTAACAAGTCTATCAAGAGGATTTGATCTTCTTCATGCAAGGATTGAGAAAGTGTGTGTGTTGGAGCCAAGATCCATTGAGAGGAAGCATGCAACATCAAGGCGATCAGGTTGTAATCTTTACTTTCAATTAATATGATATAGTGGCATGTGAAGGACTTAGCTTGAACAGTAGCTTGGAGACTCTAGCAAGTCTATCAAGAGGATTTGATCTTCTTCATGTAAGGATTGATCAAGTGTGTGTGTTGGAGCCAAGAGCCATCGAGAGGAAGCTTGCGACATCAACGCGATTAGGTTGTAATCTTTACTTTCAATTAATATGATACAGTGGCATGTCCCTTTCCCATAAAGCTATTCTCACTTTATTGTGTAATTCCTTGATCATACACATAAGTTAACAATTGAATATATTGTGCTATCTTCACTTTGGTTGGTTTGTGTTGTCGGTCTTGACCTCATGAGAGCACTGGAGCGACGCGGGAGAAACAAAGACCCTAGGAAGTGATATAAAGGTATGTTACCTGTTCCTTCCTACTAGCTAATTCAATGGTCAAAACTTAGGGAAAGAGTCATGTCCTGTCCTGTTTTGTTCTAGATCCAGATGGATCTAGGGAGATCTGTTAGTGTCCACACCTACTGATTAGTCCAATAATAAAATTGGCGAATCCAATGGGGATCATCCCATTTTCTTTGTGGCTTTTGGTGTTTTTCTGTGGCCATTTGCTCTTATTTTTCTATTCTCCTTTCATATCAATATCTTAGTCTTCAGGATACCCTGATAGACCCTCTGGGTCCAGAGGCATCTTCAAATTTTATGTCATTTTCCAAAAATTTGACTAAGTTCAGACATTCTCGCACTGCACTTCACAGTAGCCTGCGAGAATCTATAGAGTTTGCATCCTGCCTTTAGGTTTAGTGCGAGGTTCTCGCACTCTTCTCAAGGGCCACCTGCGAGAATCACTAATTCTCGCACTGTGTGATATTGCCAGCCTGCGAACTCATTTTTTCAAAGTTTTGGCATCTTCAACTACCCAGATCAGTCTAGGTGCCTCATAAGAGTTTCTTGGACCATTGATTGATGTTCTTCTTGTCTTCGTTTTCGTGCATGGATAGTCTTAGGATTTCCAAGGGTTTTTTTGTCACTTATGTCTTGACTTTCGTTTCTTGACTTTTCTTGGCAAAGCTATACTCTCTAATTGTGGAATATGAGTGTGCTTGTTTGGTTGAGGACTGACAATTGGGTGAAAGTTGAGTTTCTTGGTCTTCATCATTTTCTTATTGTTTGAAAGATCACTTTTCTTATGCAATTGAAAAGACTAGATTGGTTTGCTTGTTATTTTTTTTTTCATTGAAAGAGTGGATTGTGTTTTTATCATTGCTTGTTCATTAGTTTTTGATTTTATGTACTGTCACTATCATGGTGTGGGTCCTTTTTGAAAAGTGAAGAAACATTTTTCTTTCAAAAAATCATTTTCGTCTTCAAAAACATTGAAAATCAATTGTTGACATTATTGACAAAGAAGCAATAGAGAATTGTTATTGATGCGTGATTTGTTGCATTTGCATTTTAAAGAAAATTTTGCATTGTAGTTCAAGGTTGATCTGGAAAACTTTCTCTTTCCCTCCCATACATAGGATTCATTGAACGAAAAGTGATATATTTCATTCTCATCCATGCATCATTGGGTCAGAGTCTAATACAACATCAGTTTCATCTCCATTTCCTTTGAGTAAACAACAACTCTTAATAACACTCTGCAATCATAAAATTTAACTAGTAACTCCTTTTTAGGGCTCTATTACACCAACATTTAGCTAGGTAGCAATTTGGAGTAGGAAGTGAGATACAATCTCCAAAGCACAAAACACACAATAACATCTTGTGTTAGGGAGTGTTAAATTCCATTTGCAACATCTTGTCCTGGGAAGCCCTTCTCACACAAGGATCAAGCACGAGGTCGCACTGATATTGGAAGAGTTGCTCACCCCGCTTTGTTGATATTAGTGTAGCGATTTCACGCATTACGGGGATCACTAGGAGGTATACCCACAATGATGAGTGGAAGCCTTTTGAGTTGATTTCGGGCTAGATACCCTGCCCTTGCATGTGGATCAGACTGTCAATTATCCCCGTAGGATTTATTGTTGTTGGTGGTAACTTTAGTGGCCTATCTTTCTAGGTTCTTACACGAGGTGACTGTGAAGGGGAAAGTCTTCACGGTACCTATAATTGACGTTCACTAGACTCACTCGGGCTCCTTGGAGGGTATACCCACGATTATGTGTGGGAGATTGCACTAGGGTGTAAGTCTGTTAAGCAGGTCATCAGCATAACTTTTCCACCCTAGCCCAGCCCCTTCTCATCTCGTTGTTGCGATGTTGGATTTCATCACCAACTAGTGACTTCGGAATTAGAAGGTCTTATTTTCTTGGTGTTGCTTCCTTGAGTTTTTTTTACTAGCACGCGCTGTTTGTTTATCGAATTTGACCATAAGATTTTCTTCATAAATTTTGTCACTCGTTTACAATAGCTCCTCCACGTCATTCACGTAGAATGCAGGGTTTATCTCCAGAGCATCTAGAAGGTTCTCAACCCTTGCCTACAAGTACACCTGAGGGCTCTCCTCAGCAAAGTGAAGTCCCAGTCGTCACCACACCGCAAGTGGAACGCACTGACTCTCTAGAACATTTTCGATTACAAATACTTGATAGGACTTTCGACTTCACCGTGATTCTGAGCGACCATTTATGCGACTCAATTCTTCCAGAGACTTAATTGTTACATCTTCAGGATCACCAGTTGGACCCTTTCCAGGCATAGAAGGCCAAGATCTTTTTTGGTCTACATGTGTTTTCTGATGAGATCTTTTTGGTCCCGGTTCACCTGTGATTTCCGATATCAACCCACCTGTGATTTTCGAAATCTCTAGTCCAGAGACAGTACCATTGACTATTGTTTATCACTTTACCGTCCCTGCCGAAATGTCCCATCTCACAGATACTACGAGCATTCCAACCGGGTTTACTGCGGTTAGTCTTGCTCCTATCAACACATCGCGAACACCCAATGACATTCTGACACTACCACCCAGATACCGTGCATTGAATGCTTCCATTCCTACTCCTACAAAAACTTCATCCGGTTCTCCTGGTGGTCCTTCTTATTCTGGGTGCTCTCTTCCCAGTTTTATTCCAACACTCCCTCAATTTCCTTTTGTAGGACCTTCTTCATCTTCCAATGGTAGTCTTAATTCTAGTGGCGCTATTCCGTCATTCACTCCAAATTACCAGTTTCCGGTTGATATAAAATTTCACCAAGGTGGTTTGACTCAACCCCCTCTCAGCGGGAAAATTCCTTTTGGAACGAAAATCCCAATTGGAACACAACCCCCAATTGGAACATTGCCCCCAATTGGAACACCACCTTTAATGGGAGGACTGACCCCAGCTTACGGGAAAAATATACCTCCCTCCTTGGCCCAGTATTGGAATCAATTGATACAACATCCTCCTCAATCTACTAGGGGGTAGCAGTTTCCAACTGCGTCCGCACTACCCCCTAGTATGGCCCAACCATATCCAGGTTCGTTCAATCCCATGTGGGGGGCGAATGCTCAAACTCAAGCCCCTGTTCTAGGGTATACTCCTATGAGCTACTATCCTCTCCAACCACCACTGAATATGCCTGGTTCTTCACATTATATGCAGACTTCTTATGGTCCTACTGGTTTGCCGAAAGGGCTTCTCCCCAAAGCCACCAATACCCATAGGTGAATCGACAATTACCCTTTCTCGCCACTTTGGATCTTCCAGATTTGTCAAGGATTTTAAATGATCCTATTTGTCACTCTCCCCAATGGCCTGCTATACCAGCCAAGATTTAATCGAACATTCCTAAATTCGATGGAAAAGAGGGAGAGGACCCAAAAAATCACGTTATGTCTTTTCACCTATGGTGCTCATCCAACTCGTTGATGGATGACTCTATTCATTTACGTCTTTTTCAATGAACCCTTACAGGTTCTGCTGCGAAGTGGTATATCGAATTGCCATGAGGTTTCTTCTCTGACTTCAACACCCTAGTCATGGCTTTCCTCACACACTACCAGTTACCGATTCGTTATGACTCATGGACCAAGATTTTGACTTCCTTCAAATAGAACAAAGGCACTCATATATCCGATCACATCCATGAGTGGCGAAGGAGACGACGTCTCATTAAACTTGAGCTCCCTGATCAGTTGTTGGTAGAGTGGTTCACAAAATCATTTGTGAACGACATCGATAAGGACATTTCCATGGGTGGTGTAGTTACGAAAGAGAAGGCTATAAGTCGTGCTCAATATCTTGACCTAGTTTACTCACAAACGGGAACCCTTTACGATTTACTACCTGACTTACCTCGTCCTAATACTTCCAACACTTCAACTACTCCAGCTGCTTCACATGCAGTTGACGGTGTGATTGGCACTTTCCAGGCCCAACCACATTCCACTTCAAGCAAAAACCCCAAATCTACTTCTTCTAATGTTCAAAATGCTCTGTCTCCTGCCCCTCCCACCGACAAGACTTCTAAGGTAAATGCAGTCCAATCTACCCCAGCCGATAAAAACAAATCTAAAAAGGGAAGGGGTAAGAATAAGGAGGTCAAAAATACTTCTCAAGCAGAGCAAACCAAAACTACCCCTGTTGACGATCGAGATAACCGCAAACCATGATACCCTTGTCTTATCTGTGATGATGATCACTACCCAAAGGATTGTCCATGATGTCCTGAGGTCACTAAGTTCCTTCAAGGAGCTCCAAAACCACCTGCACCAGCTGTCTTGTCCGAACCCTTCCCGTCTCAACAACAGGCTCAGTTGGTCATCCATGACCAACCCTCATCTTCTACCACCTCCTATGTTTTGATGTGTACTGGTGATTCTAAGTAGAGAAACGTTGCACTCACTACTCGAGCCAAAGATTATTCTCCCTCTAAGGAGAAGGTTGATGATTTACCCCCTTCCTTGGTACAACCCTCTCCCGTGATTCCACTTACCAATGGTCCTCTTCATCTCGAAAGACCGAGCCTCGACAAAGTTCTACGACCCCCCCCCAAAGGGTGTCGTTCAAAAATCAACTTTCAATACTCATGCTCGTGCTGCCCAGAACTACAACATTATTGAAGATCTAGCCCAAGCACCTTCTGCGATGTCAGCCCTTGAAGTCCTTCAAACTTGTCCCGCACAATGGAAGGCACTGTTGAAAGCTATTGGTGGAATTGATCCGAAGGATACGAATTTAATAATATTTGACTTGGAAGATCACATTCCAAGGTTACCCCCTCAACTTGCATTCTAGATCCAAGTGATTGTCTCTGACAAAAAAAAATTCCGAACCGTTATCGATGAGGCTGCCTCGACATGTGTTATGTCTCTTGCTTGCTGGAAATCCATTGGCTCTCCTTCTTTGAATGAATCCTAGAATACTCTTAAATCCTTCAAGGAATCTGGTTTTAGGCCCTACGGTGTCCTTCCTTTATTGCCCATCACGTTAGAAGGTAAAATAGTCCAAGTCGAAGTGGAAGTCTTTGACGCTCCCCTTGATTACAATCTTCTGCTTGGCCACAGCTAGATCGATTCCATGCACGTAGTTGTGTGGACCCTTTTCCATGTGGTACGTTTCCCACATCAAGGTAAGGTTATCACCATCGATCAAGTATCCTTCTTCAATTATGATACCCGTACTGGCAATGTACCATTTATCGCTAAAACCCCACCGAGTTATGAGAACGTTGGTGTAGGCCTTCTCAAGGACTCTTCCTTAATGGGTACTTTCCCCATTCCACCGCCCGATGTTCCACGCTCGTCTGTTACTTCCATCAACATGATCTCCACCTTGCCTCATGAACTTCCTATGTCTCATGACCCCTGGATAGTCCTTGACCCTAGAGATCATCTTCGTTTCAGCGATGAAATGCCATTAAGTCCAATTGAATCCGCCTATCAATCCATTCAATCGGCAACACCTTCTACTCCTTCTCTTGGTGAGTTGTCTCCTGATCCTTTCCGTTTCATTTTTCCCACAGATGAGATGATCATGTCTGTTATGGAGGACACCCCTTGGGATGATGGGCATCATCGTTCCATCTTCTTTCTGGAGAAACATACCCTTGAGAACTACCAATGGATTTTGACCCCATTGACCATTGTAGTCATCTCCACCATTCTCAAGTCTGCACACGATGTGTTTTCCGAAGGGAACTTAAGAAATATCTTGCCCACTATTCCCCTTGACATATCCATCAAACCTGGGATTGTTGAAAATGTCCATATGGGAGCTTCGTGTTCTTCTGATGAAGTCGTCACCTACACGTCCCTTTTTAAAGAGTTTCATGATATCCTTGCATGGAGTTATGAAGAAATGTTGGGTATCGACCCTGAGATTGTGATACATGAGATAAAGACATAAACCGACGCTAAACCCATTCGGCAACGCCTTCGTTCAGTTCACCCATGTAAAACATCTGCTATTAAGCTCAAAGTCAAGAAACTTCTGAAAGCCAGCTTTATTTATCCGGTGTCTCTCACAGACTGGGTTTCCAATATTGTCCCGATTGACAAGAAACAAGGCACAATTTGTGTATGCATTGATTATAGGGATATCAACAAAGCTTGTCCAAAAGACAACTTTCCTACCCCCTTCGTCGATCATATTGTCGATGAATGCGCCGGAAGTGAAATCTTCTCTCTCATGGATGGTTTCTCCGGATATAATCAAATCAACATTGTTCCCGAGGATCAACATAAGACTACTTTTATTTTTCCTTGGGGTACTTTTGCCTATAGAAAACTTCCTTTCAGTCTCAAGAACACTGGTGCAACTTTTCAACACGCTATGTATTATGCTTTCCATGATATCAAACACACTGTTCAACCATATTTGGATGATTTACCCACTCACTCAATGTGTCGAGTTGATCACCCAAAACACCTCTACGCCATTTTCGTCCGCTGTCGGTTCTACTGTATTTGTTTGAATCCTCATAAGTGCATTTTATGCATAGAATCCGGCCGCCTTCTAGGTTTTATCGTTTTGCATAAAGGGATCTGAGTGGATCCTTTAAAGGTTGAGGCGATCCTTAATCTCCCTCCTCCTTCTACACTTTGCCAGTTGCAAAGTTTGCAGGGGAAAGAAAACTTTCTTCGTTGTTTTATCCCAAATTATGACAAGATAACTCATGGATTTACGGGGCTCCTAAAAAAGGATTCAAAGTTCATCTGGGCTACCATCGCCAACAACGCTTTTGAGGCTTTGAAATTGTCCCTAATTTGTGCTCCACTTCTCTTCCCCCCCGATTACAGTTGCGATTATTTCCTTTATCTTGCTGCCTCGGAGTACACTATTGGTATGGTTCTCGTTCAAGAGGATGATGCTAACGACGAACATGTTATCTACTACTTGAGTTGAAGTCTAACGTCTACTGAAATTAAATATTTACATGTCGAAAAACTGGCCTTGGCTGTCGTTCAAGCCGTTCAACGCTTCCGATAATATATCCTCTCACACAAGACTACAGTGATTTCTCACTGCAACCCTATGCAACACATTCTTACACGTCAATTGCTAGGGGGGAAATACTCCAAATGGATTGTGATACTCCAGGAGTTTGACTTGGAATTCGAACGTGCCAAGTCCAAGAAGTCCATAGTATTTGCTGAGTTGATATGCGACTTTCCCCATTCTGCAATGGAAAATATAGTAGTTGATTCATTACCCGATGAATCTCTTTTCCTTATTAGCACTGATGATCTTTGGTATGGTGATATCATTATATATCTCCAAACCTAGACTTTCTGGCCAACTTTGTCCAGTACTGACTGACGTCGCATATGATATCAAGCTCGTCAATACATTATCCTCCGAGATACTCTTTATCGTCAGGGGATTGACTCTATTTTTCGACTTTGCCTAACGTTCGACGAAGCCAAGAAAGCTCTTAATGACTGCCATTCTGGAGCATGTGGTGGTCATATGTCTGGGTATGTTGCTGCCCAGAAGATCTTACGAGCAGGGTATTTTTGGCCTTCTTTGTTTAAAGACTACATCATCGTCATTTAGAAATTCCATGCTTGCCAGACCTATAATCAGAAGATACGGTCACATCCCACTCCTCTTCACCATGTGGTTTCAGTTGGTCCATTTGCGAAATGGGGCATAGATTTCATGACATGTCACCCTCACTCAGCCGGGAGGCATGGTTACATTATTGTAGCCATTGATTAATTTACGAAATGGGCCGAGGCGATGCCGACATTTGACAACACTGGAAAGACCACAACATTATTCATTTTTAATCACATCATAGCTCGTTTTGGTGTTCCCCAAGCTATCGTCACCGATCACGGTAGCCACTTCAGAAACTTCATGATGTCTGAACTTACAGAAAATTTGGGTCTTCGCCATGATAACTCAACTCCCTTTTACCCACAAGCCAACAACCAGGTCGAAGCAATTAACAAAATTCTCATAACTATGCTTCGACGAATGATAGGGATTCATAAAACAAGTTGGCACACAATGTTGTTTTCGGCATTGTGGGCGTACCGGACATCCATCAAGTCCACTACTGGGTTTACACCTTTCCGATTAGTCTATGGTGTGGAAGCCATTCTCCCGATTGAATGCGAGATACCCTCTTTAAAACTAGTTGTTGAAATCATACCCAACACTTCTGCTAAGGAAGAACGTCTATTGTATCTTATGCGATTAGAAGAAACTCTAAGCGACATTACCCTAGTTATAGAAGCTCAAAAGAAGCGTGTCAAGACCCAATATGATAAAAATGTCAAGCCTCACATTTTCTCCGAAGGATATCTCGTTCTCCTCTATGATCAAGATTGAGATATGCTAGGAGCTGGAAACTTTGAAGCCATGTGGAGAGGTCCTTATATCATTTGACAAGTTTTGGAAAAAGGAGCTTATGAATTAGTAGATTATGATGGTATCCCTTTGAGTGAACCCAAGAATGGGTTGTACTTGAAGAAGTACTATGCATAAAAACCTCTGTGCACGAGTACTTGTATTTTTATTGTATCATACTTCCTGTGTGTTACTATAGCTTGCTTTTGTCATTATCTGGTCTCTTCCCTTATGTGACATTATGTTTGATTTCCAGATGTCGAAGTCTTTTCTACCCTATGTTTCCTTCGCTAATGGCTCTAGACGTAGTACTCAGAACCTTGCTTCCGCTGCATGGGCAATTTACGCCCCTACAAATGAACTTGTCTCCTTACGAGGTGTGTGTCTCGGCCGTGTGACCAAAAACATTGCAGAGTATAGCGTCGTTATTGAATTGTTGATTGACGCTATCTCGCTCAGAATTCGTCATTTGGTTGTGCGACTCGATTCCCAGCTTGTAGTACTACAGTTAAGTAATGTCTATACTATTCGAAGTCCTACTTTGTTATGGGTGTATGTGTGAATTCACCTCTTGGAACGCTATTTTGATTACATTGAATATCAACATATCCCTAGATGTCTAAATACATTAATAGATGCATTGGCTAACTATGTATTAGACAGACATTTGAATCACTTATAAATCAATCACATCAATTTTTTACACAATACAAGGTAAACCGGTAGAAGCCGTCTGTATATATAACGATTAAAAGAGTTTTTTACAAAAAGTTTGTCCGAAGACCAAAATATCAAAATCTGAAGCTCATAGCTTCTACAAAGTGACGTCATGGATAACGTTCACGATATCACATGACTGCTCGGGCAACTCTATGGAGTAGTCGACTCATGTACCCTGACACCCCTACTGTATGACGATGATTGCGTCATGGAACCTCTTCAAGAGTCATGTCTGGAATATCTGTGGTCAAGCCCTCTAGGTTTTGTTCCACTACTTGATAATCCTCAGCATATTGTGGTGTTGGTGCTACCTCTACCCGCCGCTGAATGGGAGAAGTACCAGGAGGTCGGTAAGGTCCAACATCTGTGTCATCAAAAATGAATTTTGTATTTAGTCTTTGGATGAACTTATAAAACAAAAACATTTGAATATGATAAAAGTTCACAAAAACATTTAAAAAGAAAAAATGTGTGTACTTCTTACCAAGTTCCTCCCACTGAGCATCCTCTGGCAGTACTAAGTTTGGATCTCCTAGGAAATCTAACCCGGCATAAGCATAATCATCAACCATCAACATCTGTGGTTGAATCCAGTCAAAAAACATATCATCATACTTGATGATCAGTCCAACTACATGTCGGGCCATGAGCCGACACCATCTCAATATCCTTGGATCCATGGGAGCCGGTAAATTCCACTCAACCCGCAGCCTCAGTAACGGAACCCTCTTAATGAAGAAGGACATTAACAAATATCTGTACCCAAATTTCTTTAGGTTTCCTTGTCTGCATTTGGTCAACTGCTTTTTTATACTACAAAGCACAGCATCTGCCCAGTTGAAAACCCGAGGTTCAGTACACTCTATGGCATACTGGAAATAACTCTGTAGCGCCATGTGAGGAGCGGAACTCCCATCCATCCGAGCGATGGTGAATAGGATAGTATGGAGGGTCAAATCTCGTACCCCCCAAATAACTACTTTTCCTTTCTTTCTCTCTGCCTCGGGAACACAGTGTAAATGACAGTACTCACTCATGGGCAGCCCACCACCTCTGCCACCAGTCAGGCTCACGTAGTGCCCACGCCATGACAGTCCAGTCAAAAAGTAAATGTCCTCAATATATAAGGACAGCTTGTGGACCCCCACATGAAATACCTGCTGATCTGGATCCCACATACGCACAAGGTACTCTAATAACCTGACCTGGGCCCTCATGCCCAGGATACGAAAGTACTTCAGAAGGCCACAGTTTCTCAAAGTAGCAATAGTAGGTGGATGATTTCCGGAAATTGCATTGTATTCTTCATGCTCCATTTCACGCCATTCAAGAACCATTTTGATGGCCAATTACCTGCATAGGAAGCACAAAGAGAAGATTAGCAACTCTATTCATTAATTTGGTTCTTTTTTCATTGAGAAAAATTTTAAAAACTTTTGTGCTTTGTGGTTCTCGCAGGTTCCCTTTGGGCACAGTCCAAGAACCTTGCAGGCTATTGTGGGCTCACCTGTGAGAATCACCCATTCTCGCAGGTTCCATGTAGCCCGCCCGCGAGAATGGCTAAGCGCAAGTAGGGCTTATAAAATCAACTCAAAAAATGAATTTTAACCAATGAAAATGAAAAATTAAACCATGAAAGAGTAGAGGACAAAGAGCCTACCTCACTATCATTGATGGCTCGATGAATGGACACTCTTAAATCCCACAATCTGATGACAAAATTCGAGGGTAAAAGCGGGGTTTTTGAGCTCAAATAGTGGAAAAGTAAAAATGATATGGTAAAAAGAGTTTTTACTTCTTTTTATTTACTTTTATCATGTCATTTGGTTTTTTATGATTATTTATCTATTAAACCCTAATCCCTAATGTCCTTTTGAGTGTAACTTTTGCAGGCATAATGACTTTGATGTTCATATACAGGGATGCAGACATAATTTTTCTTTTTTCATCACATGTTTTGATTGTTTTTTATGATTTTTGTATAAAACCTCGAGCATGGTCTTTGTCTGTTCTCACGCTCAAAAATACATGAGAATGCGATTGAGCATACTTTTATCACTTTTTCGGGCTCAACAAGGTTATACGAAAAAGGAACCCCCCTGGAGTCCTCTTTAAGCTCTTTTTAGAATCTCTAAACATGAAAAGATTGCCGAGCGACGTTGCTATTTTCACGCTCGATAAAGTATTTGAAGAAAACATCTGGTGAGAGATAATTTATCTCTTTTTCAGTCTCATCCAGACTATTTTACGAAAAAGGAATTGAGAGAGTTCTCTTTTAAGTGTTTTTCCAAACTCTATAATCATGAAAAACTTTCGAGTTTTCTATCTTTGGACTCGTTAAACAAACATCGACAGACCCGTAATGGGACCGAACCACTCCTTATTAGGGTTCTCTAAACATACTCTGAAGGACTTGTCCAAAGGATAAGCTTATATCAACAAGCATATGTTATCCTCCTCAAGCTTGCATAAAAATAAAGAGGTACTTGCCAGAAATGGTGGGGGAAAATTTGGGAAAGGGATATGTTATCATCTTCGTATTGATTGGCAGTAAGTGTTTCTCTTGAACATGACACCCCTTATTCATCATTTGAATCCGGTTTGGGAAATCCATTTGTCTCTCATTCGATTTGCTACAAGGTCATTTCCTGTGTTGTCTTTGAGTCAATGCTGCCAAATCATTGGTCGTGTCGTTCATATGTTAAAGAGAAGTCCATCTGAAACCTCTATTGAGTCAGCCATCTGCAGTTATCCATTCTCTCTGTGTCAGCCTTCCCTGTGTCCAGTTCAATTTACATCACACTCTATTTCACCTTCAAAATCTGTTACTCATTTTGTGTCATTGATGGGGGATACATCAAGGCCCTCCTGTGACGATTTTTGTTTCGTCGACTTCAGCTCATTATCCGGAATCAAGACTTAGAAATTCTTTGGTACCTTGGAGCTTGCATGCCTCAATGGCAGGTTTCCTCACTTTCGACAGTGGGTTTCCGTCATTGACCTCTGATCGAAAGATTCCATCGGATGTTTGAATTCAACTCATTCATTCACACTCGATGGATTGTACTTGAGTACCTTGGGAGTCATTGACATCAATGGTGATTTCCCTCGCACTTGTTAATGGTTCATCAATGACCAGTAATCAAGTGGTTTCTTCCATGTTCGACTTCAACACATGTAATCACATGGTTAGATTCATATTTTGAGCAACAAGATTGAAGACCTTGGATATCATCTCTTTGTCCAGGTTGTGATGGAGTATGTATAATTTGTGACACATATATCCACTATGTATGTCTCATGGATATGTCATTTTAATTTGAAATTTCTCGCATAGATCCATAATGTATTTCTGGTGGCTATGCTCTGTTTTGACGGCATGGATCCACAGTGTATGATTGGTGGCCATGACCCATGTCTATGATGTCATCATTCTGTGATTTGAGTATGGGAATGCCTACCTCAGAATTGATATATATGATATTCTGCAGATGCTTGGCTGTTTGCAGGTTTCTGATTCGGTGTGCTCCTAGTTTTCGACACACACATGCAACTTACAAAGTATTTTGGCTGTCACTGATTCAAACCTCATACTTTGGGGGGCATTCTGTTACCCATGATTTTGGTCATCATGATGGTGTATTAATGATGGTGTACTCAGGCTCTTCATAAGAACTTTTTCCTGAGAAAAGTTACTTTCATCTCTTCCCAGAAAACTTATTTTTGAAGAAGGTTCGTAGGCTGCTAATATATTTGGGTGCGAGAATGACCCATTCTTGCAGGCTGCCTTAATCCAGGGTGTGAACTTCTCGCACTTTGTTGAATAGGCAGGGTGCGAACTCTTCCTAAAGCATGGAAAAATATGAATTCTCGATGTTTCTATAAGGAAATCTTCTAGAAGAATGGGTTGGCATTCGAATGGTTATCCTTGTACCGGATTCCCTGATATTGTGGGATCATTCTTATCCAAGTAACTATCTCATTCTCTCTTATATATTGAGGGAATTCTCATGGAAAAGGTTAAGCAAGATTCATTAGAGAATTGGTGAAAGAATTGTGTGAAGGACTTAGCTTAAACAGTAGCTTGGAGACTCTAGCAAGTCTATCAAGAGGATTTGATCTTCTTCATGCAAGGATTGAGCAAGTGTGTGTGTTGGAGCCAAGATCCATCGAAAGGAAGCTTGCAACATCAAGGTGATCAGGTTGTAATATTTACTTTCACTTAATATGATACAGTGGCATGTCCCTTTCCCATAAAGCTATTCTCACTTTATTGTCTAATTCCTTGATCATACACATAAGTTGACAGTTGAATATATTGTGCTATCTTCACTTTGGTTGGTTTTTGTTGTCCTGGTCTTGACCTCACGAGAGCACCATAGCGAAGTGGGAGCAACAGAGACCCTAGGAAGTGATATAAAGGTATGTTACTTGTTCCTTCCTACTAGCTAATTCAATGGTCAAAACTTAGGGAAAGAGTCATGTCCTGTCCTGTTTTGTTCTAGATCCAGGTGGATCTAGGGAGATCTGTTAGTGTCCGCACCTACCGATTAGTCCGATAACAATGGATGCTATGCCCATGTTCCATCTCCTCATTGTAATCTCCTGTGCATGTTGACACTCCAAACCCTTGGTCAATGTCACTGACATGCACCTCCGGTCGAGATAGTGCAACACATCTAGTGTGTTGCACTAGGCTACAATTCAATGAGGAGATGGCTAGATGTATAAGTTGCAAGTTATCTGCAACAGGAGGATGTTGGGTAGGGGGCCAGGCCTTTGGCTAGGGGAACAGAGACCTAACTCAAAGTCACATCTAGCATGTTCTCAATTCTGTACAGACCCTCGACCCACCCCATGAAAGTCACTAATGTTAAAGTAGTTGACATGTTTACCTATAATAAACTCAACCCATAATTTCCTCAGAAAATATAAGGGCATCTCCCTATTATTGTAGGGAGGTTTGTCAAAAACCATATACCACATATCCATCCAATTTTGACAAATCTCAGGACCGATGCACTAGCCAATGGATATGTGTTTCCTGGTCAATGGTAGTTCTTGTCCATTTCTAACATCCCTAAAAATAGAAAATATTTGTTGTTTTGAAATGCCCAGTTCATTGATTTGGTTTCTATCCAAACCAATGATATAATACTCATACATTCTTTCCATATAGTCATAAATAGATTTCAATTTCCCTTGGGCACTTTCAATGCAGTGGACAATGATGTCCAAAGAAGTGGCCAAGGCGAATCTGGTAGGTTCTCTAGTCTCCCTTAATTAGTCCTCAAGGTTTCTTAATATGAGCAACCCCTCATCAATTTCATTGTTTACCTTTTGTGGTGGTTGTGATGGGTTGGGGTTTTGATATTCTTGGTTTTCTTGTGAGGGGTTTAAATTTTCTTGGGGTTCCATTGTATTTTATATGCTACAATTTAATATCCATGACATGTAAATTAGTTAGTTTCCTTTTTTATTTAAAATACAAAATTACAATTTTTTTTCAATTTAGATTATTGGGAGCAATAGATTAAACTAGATTGACTAAATTGGATTAAAGTTAAGATAAATGTAACATACCTGGAAACATGGTGGTGGTGGCCGTGGAAATATCCTCTTTTTCTTCCTCCTCTCTTCACATTATTTTCCCAATGAGAAATGCGAGGGTGATTATGCACAAAATTGCTCTTAGGAGATTTTTAAGAAAACAACAGTGAGAATGCACATGTGTTCTTAAGAGTATTTAAGAGTGTGCACATTCTCCTACTGCTTAGCCTATGTCATTGCCACTTTTTCCGCCACCAATTTCTTGCACTCACCCTTAATTAATTATGTATATGCAATAACTAGTTGTATGTATTCAACCCTATTTAATATGTTAGAAATAAATTTACATGGAAAGTAAAGTTGTAATAGTATATATCACTCTGAGCATGTTCTTTGGCATTTCAATAGTTTTATGTTCCTAATTACATGCATTGATGTTGGCCTAATAACTTTAATGTCTCAAACTACAACCTATCATTTTAAAGAAATTTGTTAATATACTACATTTAAGATTATTTGAAAAAATTAATTATAATTTATTTATTACTCAATGAGGTTGATTAAAATTTGAGATCTATGATATTTTATTATCAACATGTGTAAGGAAATAATTCAATTAATTAATTTATTATCAACATGAGGGATTTTTCCTCAAAGCTCAAAATCCCCTCGACCATTAAGCCATGAAACAAGACCTAGAACGCCTCCATATTTTGCCTCCATTCCTTTCTCATCTAGAGCCTCATGAGACTCGGGTTCACCGTCATGTTCAATTTTAGCTAAGTGTACTCTTCTTGAGATTTGTACGTGTGACAGAGAGGATACTCTTCTAGGGGATTTTTACCGAAAGGGTTCAACTCTTGCACGACAGACATGAAGCAATTACTCTAACCAACAATTACTCTAACCAACATAGATGTCATTATGTGTGATGGCATACACAAAGAGAAAAAGGTTTCCGAATACAACTCAGAACCAGTATATCGTTGAAGAAGAGTCGACGGTTCTATGGGAATTCATTCCATTTGGCCATTTATACAAGAACCTTACTTAATCGAGAAAAAACATGACCCAATTGCAAGACTTTTGTTTTATCTGCCCCCACTTGAAGGACTTGATAATTATGAGAGCAAAGAGTATAAGTGTTAGCATCAAACCCGCTCCTCTGAGAATGTATGGAGTTGGCAACTTCCATGAGAAAATAGTTGTTCCATTGCCATTACCATTCCGGGAATTGCATTGTTCGTAGTTATCCCCATATTCACAGAGTTCATTGTACGAGAAAAATGGGTAGCAACATGTTGCGCTAAGATTTACCTGCCATGCAATTTATTAGAGATAAAATATAGTAAGCATTCTGGATATTTGAAATCCTTTCAGTGTCAATTCTCCGTGTCTCTGATTTGCAAGGAAAATTATTGACACGTTGTATGGTGTGATTTTATGTATGTTAGGACATGCTTGACTTCAGTTATCTCTTCATGCAAATATTTGGCTACGGAGGCTAGATTTGGTTAGCGCTATGATTACTTCTCTCCACATGGAAAGGGAATATTTAAAAACAATTGATATGTATCCTACCTTTGCTGACCTCTAGTTTCAATCCTTGTGGGGATTTCCAAGAAGATTAAAAGCATTGATCAACTTTATACATCATAGATAACCTTTAAACTCATATCTCAAATAAACCTAATTTTATGTCAATAAATTTGGCCTGATTTTATGTCAATATTATCTTTGTTGAGGTTGTATAGAGTCCATGATTCACCTAAGTTGAAAAGATTCATATTTACATTGTTAAACTACGTACTTTATGAAGTATCAACGCTTGAACCCAAAGATATCTAACCATTTGGTATTACACTACATTTAAAAATAAAACAAAGATACAACCATTTAGTGTTGCACTACATTGAAAAATAAAACAAAGATACATATAGTTTGAGTATTAAACTATAGAATATAGAAACTTTATAAAAATAATATGAGTAATACTATTATTTTTACACTACATTGAAAAATAAAACAAAGATACAACCATTTAGTGTTGCACTACATTGAAAAATAAAACAAAGATACATATAGTTTGAGTATTAAACTATAGAATATAGAAACTTTATAAAAATAATATGAGTAATACTATTATTTTTTTTAATATAAATTTGAACAATTTGAATAATATTTTGAAGTTTTAAAATATTATTATGATACATAACCTTGTTCGACTGCTTAATTTCTTTTAATAAAAAGTCAAAATTCTCAGGTAGTTCATTATTCAAAGCACCACAACAGTGCACATCAAGATTCATGTATATGCATTGGAATTCATGTTGTTCGAAATTTTGAAAAGAACTTGGTGTAGAACACTTGTCATCATCGTCGTCTCTATGTGTCAAAAGAAACAATAACTTACATGTGCAAATGCAAATGCTTAAAAGAATTGAATAACAATTCAAATGTCAACAACTTTTGATACAGTGGTAAGTGATATGTTTTATGTTCATCATAATCCAATATGTAAAGCCATGATAATAACCTATTTTCAGTAATTCAATGAATTGATATGATTAAAATATGCATGAATTGATATGATTAAAATATGCATGGGTGTTTGATATCACATGGATCTTATGTAAGATCAATTGGTAAAACCTCTAGGTGATTCTTTGTTTCTATGGGAGAAACAGTTTTCATGAACATCAAAGCACATGCTTTCTAATTTTTTTTTGATAGAAACTTGTTGTTCCGCAACTCCACTTGTTTTCATTTTATTTTAACTCTCCATAATTGTTATCATTATCCTATGTATCATATTATATTATCATTATCTTATATAATGTTTTTATTGATATCAAAACTTTAACATATTGTAAAATTTCTTAACTATCATTATCTTATATAATGTTTTTATTGATATCAAAACTTTAACATATTGTAAAATTTCTTAACTTAATTTTTTTTTTTTTTTCTATTATTATTGTTATTATCATCTTATGTAACTTAATTTCATTTTGTTTTAACTCATGTGATTTAATGCTCCCATTGATATCAAAATTTTAACCTGTATAAAATTCCCAACACATTTTCCCCGCTTAAGCAATCCTATCAACATTTAAACATTTCACAAACAAAAGCTAGGATCGAAGGATTTAGGTTTCCAAGATTCCTAGGGGTAAATGTTTCTGCAACCTGGACAATAAATTCATCTCACGCACTACATTAGCCCTAGCGGGCATCTTTTTACACGCGTATTTCTCTCATGTTGTACTCTCAATGCACTCGTACACCACTCCCAACCATCCTTTACCAATCACCTCCCGAAACTCATAATCCTTGATTTTATTGCACGCAGCATGGTTCATTGACAAGTACAGTTCTAAAGAGCAGATCAGAGAAATTTTCTGGAAGGTAATCTCGAACCCACGAGTGGATAAAGAGAACTAGGAAATATCAATGACGTATGATATATGAAGCTACTCAGTTGTGCCTGGAAGAAGAATGGGAGGAATGGGCTTGCGAGGAAAACAATTAACACCACGGTTCGTTGACAAGTATAGTTCTAATAAAGAACAGATCAGAGAAATTTTCTCGAAGCTAATCTCGAACCCATGAGTGGATAAAGATAACCACGCAATATCAATGGCATATGATATATGAAGCTACTCAGTCATGCCTGGAAGAAGAACCGCTCAAGATTTGAGAGCGGAAGTGGGATGGGCTTGCGAGGAAACAAGTTGAGCAGCGATATCCATTTATATCAAACCGTCCTTATAAAATTACTATTTGAGGAGAATGGGAGGAATGGTTGTTTTTAATCAAGAGGAAATTCAATAGATTAGAGGGAAATGCACAACCAGTGTAAATTCAATAGATCTTATCTAGCATGTTTTTAAATAGATTGTAATTTAATTTAATTTAAAATATGAATACAAAGAAATGTAATTTTAGTCATTATTGAGATATAATAAAAAATTATAAATATGATATTTATAATTTTTTTATTAGCAATTTTTTCACCTTCTTAGGAATTAGATAACTATGACTAGCTCCTGAATCAATTAAAATAGAAATGGTTTGGTTGTGGATCTTACCTTCCACTTCAATCATATGTGACTGAAACTCATATTGCTTGTTGTCCAGGGTTGCATAGATCCTAGGTACATTTTTTCCCATGTCCTCCACCTTGTTGTACATTGTGAACAATCCTCACTTTTTCACCTCTGTGAAGGAAATCTACGTACATATTGTCTCCCCCATAACCCCAACATTGAATAGGTGGTTTCCTTGGTATTTTCCCCATTGTCTCGACCATTCAGGGTTCTTTAGAAGCTGGTTGTCCCTGAGAATTATTTCGGAAGAATAATGGCTTAGTCCCCTTCTTCCTAGGTTCCATATTCAAACTTTGATACCACATTAGAACATACCAATACTCTGAAAATACACGGATTCATACATAATAATAATTAAAAAACACATGCAACACACATAAGGAAAACCCATAAAAATAACTCATAAATAATAATACAACATACAATTTAACACACAATTGATACTTATCTTAATAAAAAGATCATAAACTACATGAAGAGCTTCTTCATTCCTCCCAACCTTACACCACATTGCTCAAAACTCTCAACAATGGGTCACCCCCGAGCTGGGGCTAATATCCACCCGGGTAAATGAATTCCCAACCAAGATGAGGTATATCATACAACAAGAAAAAATCCAGCACATGTGTTAACTCAAACTAACATCCTATAGTTCCATATTCCCCACATGGCTATCCCACCCTAGGAAGTGTGCCCCTTCTCTACTCAACAGTCCCTTAGCTACCCCACTTCCTTTTCAGGGCTTCAACAATAAGCCACACAAGAAGTCTCAGAGTCATATAGCTAGATTTTGACATCTTTAGAAAATCAATTCCCAACAATTCTCTCACCTAGGGTGAATTGATCAAAGGCATCACAACCCACCTCTTCAATATCCCACGGGCTTGACAACCTACCTCTTCAATATCCCACGGGCCTAGCAACCCGCTTATTTAGTCAAGCTCTTAAGATAACCAGGTACAGGTTCATGTACGAGTAAAGGTACATGTACATGTATAGGTACATGTATGGGTACAATGATAGTAAAGGGAAGGTACAGAGGACATATGAATGAGTGAATGAATGATGATGGCATGCTGGGAAAAGAAACTAAGTCCAAACTATATGTATGCATTTTCTCAACTTGACACTTGTCATTTTGAGAACTACATTGACCCACTTGTCCCTATCCTTAGAACTTAGGATAAAATAATTGTCCATACTTTATAATTTAAGGAATATTAATATAATATTCATTTTTTTCTTAAGCTCCATATCTTATCCCCTTATCCTTAAATTTTATCCCCCTTTCCCTAACTAATGGATTTTAGTCCCCCATACTCTTTTACATGGTTGGTATTCCTCAGTGATGTGTTTTTCATTAATATTTGTGTGTGATTACATTTACATTTACATTATAGGCATATTGTCTTTTCTACATCCTCACTCATCACCATCAAAACACAACATATACACAAAGGCTCTCTAGAATCAAAATTGCATGAACTTAATTTTGTTGCGTGCAGTATTTTAGAATGTGCACACTTCATCATTATAGTGTGCAGTACATGTGTGCACTATACCATGGAAGGTGCATGCAAAATGATATCAAACAACTCACCATCTTATACACACATGTACATTTGTATTTACATTTACATTTTGGGTTCATCCTAGGGGTATTACATTCCCCTCCCCCTTTTTTATGCACTGTCCTCAGTGGAATATATACACATATACAACCAAAATTTCAAAAATCCTCAAAAATATGTTAGTATTTTTCCCGCATAGCATCCTTGTGCTCCCAAGTTGCATCTTCAGGATCATACCAGGTCCACTGGACCTTTACTAGATCTATGGCTCAATTCTGGAGCTTCTTGATATTCTAGTCCAATATGCACACTGGATGCACTTGGAAGGAGCCTTCTCACTCATTCTGAATCACATTCCAATCAATGACATGATTAGCATCAGGTACATGATTTTTTAGAAATGATACATGGAATACATTATGAATAGAGATTGATGCAGGAAATGCAAGCATGTATGCTACATGCCCACTCCTCTCTAGTATTTCAAATTGCCCAATATAACGAGCTGCCAACTTTGAAAAATTTCCCAACTTTAGGGAGCTTATGTTGGACTTTACTTTCAAGAATACAGGGTTACCACTTTAAGTTCTCTTTGTGTTCTTCCCTTATCAGTATAATTTTTCTTCATGTCTTGGGAAACCTTTAAATTATCTTTTATTTTTATCATTTTCTCTTCAATTTCCTTGAGTAATTTTGGCCCAGCCACTTCTCTATCTGTTGATTTAAACCAGCTTATCGATGTGTTTCACTTTCTTCCATAAAGTGCCTCAAATAGGATCATCTTTATAGATGCTTGGTACCCATTGATATAAGAAAACTCTACTAATTGTTGGTAGTCTTCCCATTTTGATGGTTTATCCATCACATACATCATCAACATATCTTCAATCAATTTATTCACCCTCTATGTTTTCCCCATCTGACTTTGGATGATAAGTTGTGCTGAAATTGAAATTTTTTCCAATTCCCTTGAATAATTCCTTCCAAAATTTTTATGTGAATTTTGGATCTCTGTCAAACACAACTTTCTTAGGTATAACATGTAGTCGAGAAATTCATCTCATATAAATATTAGCAATGATGTTTGCCTTGTGAGTGAGCTTTACTAGAATAAAATGGGAAGATTTAGTAAGCTTATCCACCACTACCATAAAGAATCATGTTCCTTGTTTGTTCTAGGAAGTATGGTGTTGAAATTCATTGTTACAAATTCCCATTTCCACCAAGGAATGGGAAATGGCTATAGAAAACCATCTAGGTTTCTATTCTCATCCTTGACCTTTTGACACTCTAGACATTTGGCAATAAAATTAACAAATTCTTTCTTCATGCATGGACACTAATATTGTCTATTGACAGTTGCAATAGTTTTCTAATAACCTAGGTGTCTAGCATAACGTACATTATTCATTTCTCTCAATATCATATTTTTCAATTCTTGAGAATTTGGCACATAAAATCCACACATGTACATGAGAATTTCATCATTTTGTAGCTTATAGTCTCCAATTTTCTGTTGCAAAATACCTTGTTGTAATTTTGTTATTATTTCTATGTATTGCAAATATGATTTTGCAGCCTTTAAGATTCTCTCTTTAAAATATGATTGGTACAAACTAATGGTTGTAGCATGCATCTCATGCACCCTTCTACTAAGTGCATTATCAACCTTGTTCTCTTTCCCTTTGATATGCTTTATATCAAAGGAATATTCACTGAGAAATTCTAACCACCTAGATTTCCTGGCATTTAGAGTTCTTTGTCCAAATAAATATTTCATACCATGATGGTCTGTCCTCAACTCGAATTTTTTCCCCATGAAGTAGTGCCTCCACATCTTCAAGGAATGCACTATGGCTTCCAATTCCAAATCATGAGTAGAATAGAGCCTTTCATGCTCCTTCAAATTCCTTGATTCAAAGCATACCACATACCCATTCTGACTAAGGAATTTACCAAGCCCTTCTTTACATTCATCAATGCATACAATGAAGACTTCATTTGGATCAATAATCCTTAGTATTGGAGCACATATTATTAAATGCTTTAATTGTTGGAAATTATTTTCCCAATCCAATGCCCATTGAAACTTCACACCCTTCTTTTGCAAGGAAGTGATTGGGTGTGCAATCTTTGAGAATCCTTCAATAAATATCCTATAGTAGCCTACAAGGCCCATGAATGATATGAAATTTATCACATTCCTTGGCGTTGTCCATCCTTCAATGTCCCTTATCTTTTTTGGTTCCATTGCTATTCCTTCCTTCGAAATGATATGGCCCAAATAATTGTTTGGTATGTGTTATATTCTTTGCATTGGGACCGCATTTTTTCTACCTCGAGACCGCATTATATTTATGTGGTTTTCCGGAACATGGTTTCTTTGCCTATGGTTTTCTATTTTCAGTTAAGGAATTAGGGTTTTGGACTAATCCAGGTCATTGGGTTAGGGTTTTGGATGCCATTGGATTCTATATGTATTTTGTATTGTAAACATTGTAACATGATGAATAATATAGAATATGTTGATTTTCCTGGTTTGGGTTTCCAGGGGAAAAATATTTATATAATGCTTGTATTTTCCATTGTATATTTTATGTTCCTTTACTGAGTATCTCTTTGTAGTAGATATTGTACAAGGTTAAAATCTACAATAATGAATTTGCTTCTAATCGAATGAGCACTTTCTCAATTTGGCATACAAATGATGCTCCCTTAATACTTGTAATACCATCCTCAAGTGTTGTTCATGCTCTTCCTCCGACTTAGAATAAATAAGAATGTCATCCAAAAAGAAAATGACAAACATATCTAAGTATTATCTGAAAATAACATTCATTAAACACATGAAGACAACTGGTGCATTTGATAACCCAAATGGAACCAATGCAAATTTATAATGGCCATACCTTGTTTGAAAAGTAGTCTTGCTGATGTTTTCTTCTTTAATTCTTACCTGCTAATATCCTTACCTGATATCAATATTAGAGAATATTTTTTCATCTTTCAATTGATCAAAGAGTTCATCGATCCTTGGAAAATGATACTTGTTCTTCACAGTTACCTTGTTCAATTTCCTAAAGTCAATGCAAAGTCTCAATGTTCCATCTTTTTTCTTCACAAATAATATTGGGAACGCCAAGGTGACACACTTGGGCATATATACCCCTTCTTCATAAGATATTCAAGTTTCATTTTCAATTCAATCTATTCTAGTGTACTCATCATGTAAGGGGCCTTGGATACTGGAGTTGCTCTAGACATCAGATTGATGGAAAAATCAATGTCTCTTTTAGGGGGTAATCATAGTATTTCTTTAAATACATATTCAAACTCTTTTAGGACTACATAATCTTTAATATTTGGAACCTTATCGTTAGGTGTCTCTTCCATATGTGAAAAAAATATTTGACACCCTTTTCTGTAACTTTTCTTCAGTTGCAATGCTCAAATTTCTCTAACGATTATTTCCCTGGGAATTCCTTGTACTCTCCTTAGGTTCCCTTCCTCATCCAAGAAAGTAAATTCCTTATTATAATAATCTAGGATAGCAAGGTGTTGGTCCAACCAATCCATACCAGTTAGGAAGTCATAGGAACCAAACGGTATGATGTTCAAATCTTCCCTGGTACTCAGTCCATTCATGTCCATTGGAAATGCCTTAAACATCTCATTAATTTTTCTTTTAGCTTTGGTAGTCAGCTACGCCAACCAAGATTTTCCAATATTTATTCTTGGAAAATGCAATCTTTCCACCTTCTTAGGATTTAGATAACTATTACTAGCTCCTGAATCAATTAAAATAGAAATGGTTTGGTTGTGGATCTTACCTTCCACTTCAATCATATGTGACTGGAACTCATATTGCTTGTTGTCCAGGGTTGCATAGATCCTAGGTACATTTTTTCCCATGTCCTCCACTGTATCAACTTGTTGTACATTGTGAACAATCCTCACTTTTTCACCTCTGTGAAGAAAATCTATGTACATATTGTCTCCCCCATAACCCCAACATTGAATAGGTGGTTTCCTTGGTATTTTCCCCATTGTATCAGCCATTCAGGGTTCTCTAGAAGCTAGTTGTCCCTGAGAATTATTTCGGAAGAATAATGGCTTAGTCCCCTTCTTCCTATGTTCCATATTTATTTTCTTCTTGTCTTCCAAAGATTTTTAAAAATTTCATCTTCCTTTATGCCAATCATAATCGAATTTTGCTCACCTTATGGTCTCCTCCAATGTTTTGGGATCATCATAATGTATATTGTCACTAATAAATGATGGCAACACACTCAAATACCTCTGAATCTTAACTCTCTCATACTTTATGAAAGAAACATACTTCAATAGCTCTAAAAACATTATTTCATATTCATCTATGGTCATACTCCCAAGCTTGAGTTCAAATAAATCTTAATTTTCTTGTCATAGTATCTCTTAGTCAAGTATTTCTTTTTAAAATACGTCTTGAATTCCCTCCAAGTAACATTTTTCTCATCAATGTGTTGCACCTGCACAAATTGGTCCCAGCACATGGATGCTTTTCCCTTGAGATGATAGATGTAAATCCTTCCTTCTATGTGTGAAGATTAATTATGCAATTGAAAATAGTTCCTCATGGCTAGCAACCATGTCTCTACATTCTCATCCTTCTTGTCCTCACCATCAAATGTAGGAGGATTGATTCTGTTCATTTGTCCTTGTATCTCATCCACCATAGACTTCCTCTTATGTTTCGTAATAGGGGATGGAGTTGAACTACAATGTGTTCTCATAGTGGAATGCCTTGGGGAGTGATGATGATGTTTGCCAAGACTTCTTATTATTCTCCTCTCATCATGGGACATGTGACTTCCTTATTTTCTTGAGTCATTCTCCTTATCCATATTCTTTTCTATTATGTCCAAGCGCTGCATTAAATTTATGTTGAATCCCACCTGCTACTCCTTGGATTTCATAAGCCTCTCATTATCATATTTATAACTTTGGACGTCCTTTTGAAAACTTTTAATGGTCTCTACCGAGTTCATGTTTTCTTCCTTTCCTTCTCCATGTCCATTTGAATTTGTACCTTCATTACCCATATTGCAATACATCCCTCTGATATCATCTTCATGGATGTAAACCTCATGTTTATATTCCATGATTCTGAACTCTGTGTTGATCCTGTTATGATCTAATTGATGTTAACTATGGAAAATGTGCATCCAACAAAACTTGTTAGGCTAAATAGTTTAACAATTCATGAAATTATGTACAATTTTGGTTCAATAATGCATCATAATTCTTTCTTCTGATTTCTTCTAAAAATTGACTACCTAGATCAATTCTTTGGGTGATTATTTATATTATACTGTCCAATACCTTTCCAATGCCTACATCCATGCCCAATTCAAAGTCTTGAGTAGAATATTATGGTTATTTGAAAATGGTCCATTAATTCCTTTGTACACACTTCAACCTGGTGCAAATATGCGTTGTAATTATGCATTTTTGCACCAGCCCCATTGAATTTTTGGAATTGGCCCAATTACATTTCTTTATATACATATTTTGGATTTTTTTTCCAAGTTTCACCTCTTTCCGGGTTCTGGGATGCTAGTTACATCCTGTTGAAGTTCTAGGCCAATTAGTGTTTTTGGTCTTGAATGCAACAGGTACCTTTTGTGCCATATTAAACATTTTTAACATGCCCACAATTTTAATTCAAATCTACGATTATGTTTTATGGTTGAAAATATTTCCATAGACTACTCCTGTGTCTCAATCTGATTCCAGAGTAGAAAGTTATGGCCCTCCAAAGTTAACTAGATCTTAAAATTTACTCTCCATTGTTTGTCCTGTAATTTCCTCATAAAATATTTGTTTGGCGAAAAATTTTCACCATTAGAAAGATATATCTGAGATATTTCATTTGAGATGAATAGACGGAGTGTACCAAGGTACACTCTGTTTTCATGGTTTTCTAGGAGCTAAAAAAATTGTTTAGGGTCTCAAAAGCATATTTCAAAAAAATGACCTTCAAACAGTATAAAATGTCGCACAAATTCACTAGTTTTCAGTTGTTGTAGACCATCCAAACAAATTCACATGAACAAATTTGAAAATGTACACCCATATTTAGCATGTGCAGTAATTCCATAAAGTAGCGCATGCTCCATGCACCTATAACCAATGTGGATCACTTCTATGTTGCCCCAATATCTGGTGTGCACTACTTTTGTGCGAGACGTCAATATCTACCACACACAATTTTGGTTCATGCACTAATACCTATTTCATGCAATTTGTGTGTCGCATGATAATATTTCACGTGCATTGCACTCTACATGCCATTCCATGCACTATTTTAGTGTGTGCCCACCATGCACTAGTACTCTATGTACACCATTAATTAAACATTCATGCGACTTAAATATTTAGCATGCATGCACTTCATACAAACATTGTGCGTGCACCAAAAAATTTCCTCTATGCTCTTTCAATTTTGAGTACACACACCACGTGTACTAATATTATTCTTGTGCAAACCATGCATGTCAATATTATGCTTGCACCCCCCAATATGCACCACACAGGGATAAAATTTAATACACATACCACACACCATAATTTTTTTCTATGCTTCACTCACTTGCATCGAACAATGCCAGATTTTAGTCTGTGCACCATTCTTTTTCCTCACATCACCATCTTACAACGCACAATGCCAAATTTTAGTGTGAATTCATGTGCATCCTTTTTTTTCCGCACAACACCAAATTTTAGGGCGCACACCCATGCACCCTTATTTTTTTGTGCATTCTAGCTTGCACTCTGCAGTGCCAAATTTCACTGCACACACCTGCACACCTTCATTTTTCTACGCATCACCATCTGGCACTCCGCACACCAAATTTTAGTGCACACACCCACGCACCCTCATTTTTCCGTACATCACCAACTTGCACCCCACAACACCAAATTTTAGCACACACACCCATGCACCTTTATTTCCATAGATCATATGCTTTGCACCATGCATCGCCAAATTTTTAGCGCGCACACATACGCACTCTTATAATTTGTGCATCAATTCCTCATGACTTATGCTGCAAAAATTGGGGGTTTTGCCCAATTTTTCCTAATTTTCACCATGCACATTCTACAACTATGAAATTTGTTCAATTTCACTCTAATAACACCAATTCAATCACTGCAACAACAAATCGCTACGGGTTGACATTCCTGGTACGAATTTTCCCAAAATTCATTCACGAATTGAGAATTTTAATCAACTAATCTTGCTCAGTCTGTCATGGCTTCCCTATAACTTCTAATTCGACCAATTTCAGGTCTGAAATTTCTAGGAGAGATATTAAAATTAAGAATATTTCATTGCTTAGCCAAATTTCTCAAATTCCCTATGAATTTAACAACATAAATTGGGGTTTTTTTCCCAATTCCACTCAATTGCTTTTGATTTTTACCATGGACACATTGTAAATGGAATTCGGCCACTCCAAAATCAATTCTTTGTGCAATTCTACTTTGCATTGTGCTAACTCGGCCCATCCAGGCTCAATGTTTAAAATTGGAGCTCTAATACCACATTGTAGCATCCCTAGCAACCAACTAGGCTATGCCAACAAAAAATTTGAACTTTGATACCACATTAAAACATACAAATACTCTGAAAATACATTGATTCATACAAAATAATAATAATAATACACATGCAACACACACAGGGAAAACTAATTAAAATGATGCATAAATAATAATACAACACATAATTTAACACACAATTGACACTTATCTTAGTAAAATCATCGCCAATTGTGTGCAGGCATTCCACATTCCTTCTATCCTTAGACCACACTGTTAAAAATATCAGTAGTGGGTTACCCTCAAGATGGGACTAAAATTCACTCGAGTAAAGGAATTCCCAACTTGTCTGATGTATCTTAGACAACATGAAAAAATCAGTCGCAGGTACCAACTCGAACTAACAACCTAGAATCCATCATTCCCCACATGCTTGCCCCACCCCAGGAAGTGCACCCTTCTCTTCTTAATAGTCCCTCAACTACCCCACTTCCTTTCCAGGGCTTCAGCAACATGCCAAAAAATAAGTCTCAGAGCACTGTAGCTACAGTTTTGTACCTTTGAGAAATCAATTCCCCAAAATTTTCTCACCTAGAGAGAATCTCTCATGGGCATGACAACCTAACTCTTCAAGATCCCACGAGCCTGGCAACCTGCTTATTTAGTCCAACTCCTAAGCTATACAGGTATGTGTACAGGTATGGGTATGGGTACAGTGAAAGTAGCAGGAAGGTACGGAGGATAGTTTAATGAGTGAGTGAATGATGATATCATGTTGAAAAAACTAACTGAGTCCAAACTATATGTATGCATGTTCCCAACTTGACACTTGTCATGTTGAGAACTACATTGGCCCACTTGTACCCATACTTATAACTTAGGATAAAATAACTATCCATACTTTATACTTTAAGGAATATTAATAGAATATCTTTTTTTGGCTTAAGCTTCCTAGCTTATCCCCTTATCCTTAACTTTTAGCCCCCTTTCCCTAACTAGTGGACTTTAGTCCCCCATACTCTTTTACATGGTTGGTCTGGAACAATGATGTGTTTTTCATTAATATTTGCATGTGATTACATTTAACTTTACTTTGTATGCATATTTTCCTTTCTGCATCCCGACTCACTAGCCTAAAAAAACAACATATACACAAAGGCTCTATGGAATAAAAAATGCATGCACTTAAGTTTGTCATGCGTGATATCTTGGAATGTGAACACATCATCATGTTAGAGAACAATACATGTGCGTGCTATACCATGGAAGGTGCAGGAAAAATGATATCAAACAACTCACCAACTTATATACATATGTGCATTTATATTTACATTTATAGTTGGATTTCATCCTAGGGGTATTACACTCCATACCTCTCTCACTCTCTCCCTCATTTCCTCCCTGCCTACCCTCTCACTCTCTCTTTCTCTCCCTCTCCTCCTCTCTTTCGATATCTCACTCTCTCCATATTTGCCTCTCTCTCCTCCACTCCCCCCCCTTCGTCTCTCTTTACCTTTTCTACCTCCCTCTCTCTCCATGTATCCATATCTCCCTCCTTCCCTATCTCTCTCTCTCCCCCACTCCCCCATATTTATATCTCTTTCTACCCCCTCTCTCTCTTTTACTATTGCCCCCATCCTCTCTCTCTCTTCCCTCCCCTCTGCCTCTCTTGTGCTCTATCTCCCCATCTTAAGAGAGAGAATGACAAAGGGGGAGAGAGAGTGGTATAGGGGGCTAGGGAGTGTAGGAGAGAGGGGTACATGAGATAAATAGATGGAGGTAGGGAGGTATAGAGAGAGAGAGAGAAATAGGGGGTGGAGAGTGTTTCAACTTTTACATGCACCTCTATGTGACTAATTTCATATCTGAAAATCAGTTCCTAGTGATTTAACAATGAAACCCTAGCTATTATTGCTAAACAACTTTACATTGAAGTTGTTGCCTATAAACATATACAATAGAAACACAAAGATCGTAAATGAATCATCAATACACATAAAACACTATTTCATTTTAATATTGTTAACATCAGAAATGTTGAGGGAAAAACCATCCCTCCCAACCAATACAATATAACCAAAATATGAGTAAAACATTGCCCACCAAAATCATCAAAATTGGGAACAAATTTTCTCTCCAATAACCATACAAATCAGAAAACCAAACCTCACTAATACCTATGGAAATATCCTCTTCCTAAAAATATATAGAAAATTGCATGTATGCCCTGCTGATGTCACTTGTCAACCTGTACAAACCTGCTCTTGCCTAGAAATACTATACGTGATTCACCTTACCAAAAACCCATGTATATATGCACTTCACCCTTTTGCAATGCGTGTATATATGTGATTTGTCCCACTTGGGACCTATGTATATATGGAATTTTTCACACTTGTGACGTATTTATATACATGATTCACCACACCTATGACTTGCATATATATGTGATTCGTCACACCTATGACCTACATATACAAATGATTTTTCACACTTGTGGCATCTGTATATGTACTAAAAACTCTCCCCTCATGTGTTACATTCTTTGTTTCTATGGTTTTCTTTCTCATAGGCTAGATTTTCCTCCATTGCAGAATTTTCCTTTAGTGAGATCACCAATCCTCCTTGGCACAAGTGTAGACTGACTTATGCCAAATTCATCATGTCACCACACTATGACACAATATAATATGTCACAATGACCTCTCTCCTTTATATACAATTCTTAGGGGTCACCATAGAAGCCCCTCCACAAGTCAACATCAAATTGGGATTTGTATGTGGCAGTGAAGTCCATACACAAGTCCACAAATCCCATCACAAAACCCATGAAGCCCCAACTTCATTCCCAGCTAATTTTCACAAACAAGAAAGTGTGATGTGGTTCTCGAGAATACATGTCCGAAGGTAAAAAACTAAACATTCCCCCTTAGCCAAAGTAGGTATTCTCACCACACTCCATGATCACCTGTAATTACCTTTGTCTCCCACACTATATCCTCTACTACAACTTATCTCCAATCCACCTGATTATATTATCCATATCTCACTATATAAAATACTTCTCTCAAGTCCTCCTAACTATTTTCATCCTCGGTCACAGAGGTAAATCCTATTTTCTCACATGATCCCATTCTGGAAGACATCCTAATCCTAGAAGCCTCCTACCTCTGACCCTCCTATCTGGCCTCCTCAACCCATGAAACCTACTTGACAGTATTGGAATATGTCTCTCTTCTATATGGGCTTGGAGGTAGACTCCCTCTAAATCACTAACTCTCCCTCTAAGCATGGTGGTTGCCACTAAAGTTGGAATCTCTTTGAGTTGACTGAATCCCTCTAAGGTTGGGCTCCCTTTAAGTCTACAAAACCTTCAAAGTTGTTAGGGACCTAACCTCCCTAACCCTTCACGTAGGTAGAGTAATATATTTTCCATGTAATAAATGATTATATCAGTAATGCCTAGTAATAAGGAAGAATAAGTAAAATGTAAGAAGACCTAATAGAATCTTCTTCCTCTAGATTTTTCTTTTGGCTAGATATATTTGTTATAAATAGGAGTCAAGGGTTTGATAAGTTTTTTATTGATAATTATTGTAGTAGAGCGTTTGTATGTTCATGAAGATACTTTCTAGTACTTGCGTAATCAGGCAGTACGACTAAGGGTACAGTCTACCCTCCTTAGTTGGTTCCATGAGATATTGGGTCGAGTACTATTGTTCGATCCCACATGTATTTCAGAGAGATATAGCATAGGGAAAATCATTTTCTATAGAAACCCTAAAAAACCCTAACCCCTGGGACACAAACAACAAAAAAAGGGAATAAACAAGATTTCTTTTATTCAAAATTTGGTCATTTTGACACTTCTTTTTCCCTATTAAGAATTTGGGAATTTCGACACTAAAGTAATATTCATATTGGAGTATAATTGTGTAGGAGTTAAAAAAAAAAGGGTATATTGGTCCTTCCAACACACTTATTTGGGGTCTATCCCATTGGATTCCTCTCTTCACCATGTTTATCATGGTATCTATCATTTTTTACACAATTTGTTTTAGTGGACCCGAACACTTTCCCAACACCCTTATGTGGAAACTATTCTATTGGATTACCATATTATACTTGATCACCATGGTACCTATCACTGGTCACCATTCTTCTCAGTGGTCCCACCCACTATTACAAAATGTTTCCCCTGTGGACATGTGAAACTTCCCTTGGATTACTAGACCCCTATACCAAGACATAAATAGTACAAGTGGAAACTAATATCCCTGACACAACTTGATTCCTGCAATGCGAAACTAAGAGAAATGACTATCTCCTACTCTAGTTGATTAGGTAAAACAAATTCATCTATGAACATTAAAGCAACAATAGACAAGCATATGAAAGAATACACAAGCTTCCAGGAAGTAGGAAAAGTATATTCAATTAGAACCAAAGAGAGAATACTTACAAACCATCATTGATTATGTAGAAGCCTCTCCAAGATCTCCTCATCTAGCCCTTGCATGAATATACCAAGATCAAAGTTATGATGCTCTGACTAATTACCTCCCCCTTCACCTTTGAATTACCTTCAATATATAGGCTTGAGAGGCACAGCCACTATGCAAAAATTAAGGATATGGTTGAGGATATGTCTTCTTAAGGTTTGGATCAGATCCTAAGGTGAAGCCATAGTGTGGGGGTCAAACATAACCAACCCCATCCTGAGAGAGATAGACTATAAAATAAGGTGGAGGATCCCCTTTTTCTCTCTAACAAGATTGGCGCTCCCCCAGAGTGAAAAACATGGAGCCATCCTAATAGTGATTATCATCTAACATGTCATTGGGGTCAGCATTTCCCTCCCCGAACATGGCCAGGGGGGCTCCACCCTTCATAAATTCCCCAAAAAGGTCGATTTTTCCAAGAAAAAGGTGTGTTTTGACCTTGAAATGATGGTTTTCTTCCTCCAATTTGACTGAGGGGTCATGGACAGTTATTTTCGTTGTGTCAAGGGGTTGTTACACTCAACAAAGTGAATTTGATGCTAGGTAAGTTTCATACAACACTTGTGAGATTTCATATGACACTTACCGAGGTGCATACGTCACTTTGTGACATTTGCAATACTTAGGGTGAGAACCACAAATGTGAAATTTTGATGTCTAACAGATTCCCCCTAAAGCATGAGGTCAAAAGAGAAAATGAAGGCCAAAAAATTTTACAAATTATTCGATGCAAGGGTTTTGGAGTGGGAGAACCTCGCAAAAGCTACAAACAATGTTAATATATGTTCCATTTCCAAGGCAAACATACCTATTCTTAGAATATGACATGACTCAAAGCATGGTTGCTAGCCAATACACTGGACGCCCATGGAAATACTAACTAAGGAGATTGCCACCAAAGATACAATGTGGATCCATACCTCCATGAAAAGAATTGATCACAGCCACAAAAAATACATAATGGAGCTATGAGATGAAAAAGCATAGCCGTGGATCTATGTGATAATATATATATCAGTAAGATTTCCATCATGGTAATTGTACTGAAATCTTTTGCATGCTCAAATGATCTTCATCACATCCTGGGAAAACCACATAACAGACTGAACCCCCAAACAAGGGTCTTCGTCCAAATCCTGATGCTTTATGAATATAGCCATGTGAATAGATGATTTTATGTTCAACATGGTAGAAACCACTTGATTACCATCCATTGAGTTAAACCATTAGCAAGTGTGAGGGAAATCATTGATGATGACAATGAATCCCAAGGTACCCTAGTACATTCCAACAAATGTGAATAAATAAGATGAGGTTGAACATTCATGGAATTGATCGATAGAGGGTCATTGAAGTAAACCCACAATCAAAAGAGAGGAGGACTACCATTGAGGCATGCAAGTCCCGAGGTACTAACTAGTTTCTAATTCTAATTCTCAGCTAATGTGATGAAGTCGTCAGGAACTAACTTGTCAAAGGAGGGACTTGATGTGTCCCCTATCATCAACATAAAAATGACACATGAAATTAATGTGAGATGGTGAATCAAATGAGTATGGAGCAACCAAGGAAATTTAAACTGGTAATATTGCAGATGGATAGTTTGAAGTTAAACGTCCCTTGAACATGATGAGGCATGAAAAATGGCTTGGAAACATTGACTCTACAACTACCAAGAACATAATGTGATGGAAATAAGAGAACTCTTTGACTGGATGAAAAAGTATGGAGACAAATGGAATTCATATGACTCAGAGGAAAATGGATTACCCAACTACAAGATGAGATGAAAACATGTTCAATATTTCCATTCTAAGACTTTTGCGACCATTGTTTTGATGAGATAGTTCTTTCAGATTCATCGCATTGATTTTTGATATTCGACGTTTCAGACCAAACAAGTGTGGTCCATCATCAGGAAAAGTAATATGAGAGATGAAGGAAAAAATATATAACAAGTGTAAATAAATACGTAAAAAGTTGTTTTGAAGGGCTAACTTATTTAAAAATGAAATCAGGAAATATAAAACCTAAAAATATTATTTATTTATTAAGAGAAGACTTATTAAAAATGGAATCAAGAGAAGTAAAACCTAGAAATATTATAAATTAATTTCTAGAATGATTCATAGTGGTTAGTCTTGGGATCCAATTTTGACTAATTTTCCATCCATCATCTATTTTCAATTTCGATGGCTTCTCTGAATTTCCTATTATGATAGTGATCTATCTTGGCAATAATTTTGGCTTCTTCAATACAAATGTGATGTTTAGTTTTGTTTGAATGTTATGCCAGGGCTAAGGGATGTGTGTGATTGTGCTTGATGTCAGTGGCATGTTCTTGAATCCCAATTCTAAAGGAATGACATGTTTCTCCTATGTAGTCGTCCTTGCTTAATTCTAAACAATACATAGGAGAAACAAGTCGTTCCTTTAGAATTAGGATTCAAGAACATGCTGATGAAATCAAACACAATCGCACTCGTCCCTCATCCCTGGTAGAACATTCAAACAAAACTAAACATCACACTTGTATTGAAGAAGCCAAAATTCTTGCCAAGATAGATCACTATCACAATAGGAAATTCAGAGAAGCCATCGAAATTGAAAAAAAACCTAACAATCTAAACAAAGATGATGGATGGAAAATTAGTCAAAATTGGATCCCACCACTAACCACTATGAATCATTCTAAAAATTAATTTATAATATTTCTAGGTTTTACTTCTCTTGATTCTATTTTTAATAAGTCTTCTCTTAATAAATAATTAATTAATAAATAATATTTTTAGGTTTTATATTTCCTGATTTCATTTTTAAATAAGTTGTCTCTTCATAACAACTTTTCACGTATCTATTTACACTTGTTATATCTTTTTTCCTTCATATCTCATAATACTTTTCCTGATGATGGACCACACTTGTTTGGTCTGAAATGTCGAATATCAAAAATAAATGCGATGAATCTGAAAGAACTATCTCATCAAAACATGTTCCATGTTCAAGGGAGAAAATAACTTCCATAAAGGATTCTAAAATACTTGACCCACTTCCTTCAATTTCCCCGCATCCAAGTAGATGAGTATCTCTTTATCTTTTTAATGAGATTGAGGAGGATAACAAATGTTTGGTATATCTCATCGTTTGGATGAGTCCCTCATCACATATTTAACAAACCTGAAGAAGGAGGGGTTCAATCCCATATGGGTCCAAGAGATTGGAATCACATAGGTCCTTTGATGCATATTTTTATGATCCCAAAGAAGGTAAAATTCATGGGCTTTTAGATTTAGAGAGTCTGAAAAGAAGTTAAAGATGATTCCATGAATGATTTTTTTGTAAATTTTGTCTCCCAAGCCCGAAAAAAGTGAAAAAAATACATGGTATAACTCTTCTAATCATTCTTGATTAAAGTAGTCATTTTTCATAATTAGTCTCGTGAGGCTAAAAAAGAAATAAACTACCACTCGAAAGACACCATTTCAAACCTTTGACTGAGTGTGAAAGGAAGCAAGATCACTCGAAACTATTTTCATGTTTAGGGAGTCTGAACAGAGGTTAAATGGAACTCTAAAGAGTTCCTTTTTCGTATAGCTCTTACGAGAACGAAAAGAGATAAAAGTGTACTCAATCACCTATTCTCATGTATTAAAAAGAATGAAAAAGAAAAAAAACCAAGCTCGTTCCATAAAATACTACTATGTTACAATGGGAATGACCCGCAAATGAGGATCACTCCTAGAAGCGTGTCTCTCTATAGGTAGTTTTCCCCCAACTTGCATGATAGAAGATAGTGGTTTCACTCCAATATGATGTCCAGGGAGTGGAGACCTTCCCCCCAAGCATTATTTTCTCTGATGACTCTTCTTCTTTCCTCATTTAGACATCTGGCTACTAATAGGAACATTTTCACTAGGAAGAGGAAAATAAGGTTCAAGTAATTGATCTAGAGGGAGACTTGATTCTAATGAGGGAGGGTCTATTTCATTTTTTAATGAGATTGGGAGAGACAATGAACTATGATAGTAAGAATTTGTTTCATTTTTTAATGAGATTGACACAAGAAAAGAACTATGCTCATCGAGACTAGGTACTACCAAAGGATCAAATAATTCTAAGGATTGTCGCACCTAAGTTCAAATCATGTTTAACATGGCAACCAATGTGGTGACATGAGTAGGAAAAGGAAAAAACCACATGAGTGAGGAATCCTTAAGGATAACTACACCTACAATCCCAAGAATATTATGTCCTAGAAAAGGGACATTATTCATTGTGGCATTGTGGAGATATGGAGTTGTAAATTGAAGTTGGTCAACAGTGATAATTTTTCCTTGATGGGGAAATCATAATATATGAAAAATTGAATAGGTGATGGAAGTCATTGCACATAAAAAACTATGACCATGTAGAAAATTAGAATCCATAGTTGCATCAACCACTTCAATATCGACCGAAAAGTTTTTACCCTTCAATGTCACAACAAAAGATTGCAAGAGTACATGAGGTTGGAAACCACTCCCATCAAATGATTTCAAGATGGTAGGAGAGTGGATAAGTGTAGGAGAACCAAGGGATCTCCAACAAGACAAAGAAATGACACAGTTGGAGGATCCCTCATCCAAAACTATGCGACGAATTTTCTTTCCACCAAACAAAATTTGAATTTGGAGTGCTAAGCGGTGGAAAAGTCTCTCCTTAGAATAGTCCAGATTAAACATAATAAGATTCGACTCCTTGGTATCCATGGCTCCAATGGATGACAATAGGGTTCTATGATGACTTGGGAAGTGTTGTAGAACTTCAAGGGATGACATTGCATAAGGTGCTTATGAAAAAACTTCAACGGTATTGTAGTTTTGGGTAGCATAGGAATTGATGTTAAATCTCCTTTCGAATTATTATCTTGGGAAGACGCAACACCATGCAAAAAATTGTCTTCTCAATATGAAGAGGCTTGGAAGATGGAGGAGGAGTGGAACTAGAGGTATGATCGATAGCATTTCCTTTAGTCTAATCACTTGGAGGAGGGTCATAAGAATTCACTGGAGTCGTGACATTAATCTCCTTAAACAAGTACACCTTAGAGGTGCTTGTGGAAACATCCCATCATGAGAATGACCTACGTTTCCCCCTTGTGGAGGGGTGGGATTTTTCACAACCAAATTTTGTTGTTGAACTAGTTAGGAGGTATACTTAAAATTTTTAGCGACAACCTCATGATGAGGACAATCTTTCATGTAGTGGTATTCCTCACATATCATGCAAGGAAACTTAACCTTCTTACTTGGTTGAGTATCAATAGTCTTTAGATTATGCTTTTCATTAGAAAATTTTTTGGATTTATCCTTGTTTTTCATATTACCTCATGGTAGAGAAGATGAAGTTGATTGGACTGCATTCACCCAAGAGGTTTGAGCAGTAGCAGAAGTAGTTGTGGTGCTTGAAATGGAACTTGGTTCCATAGTAGGTTTTGTTGGATCGTTCGATGGACGAGGAGTGTTAGGGATCATATTGTCAATTGTGTCGGTCTGGAAATAAAATAATTGCAAATACTGTACATGGTTGATAGCATGATCCTCAAAAACTACATTTCCCATAGCAACATCACTCAAAATACCCTTTCGAATGATCTTGCTTCCTTTCTATTTCAATTAGCAGGTTTTTAATCTAGAGTACTATTATTAGTATCATTATCTATTTACATTATCATTATCTCATGTAATGTACCCATTGATATCAAAATATTAAGTTGAATCATCATTGTGTAAAATTCCTAAACACATTTTCTATGTTGAAACAATCCTATCAACATTTAAACATTTCACAAACAAAATCCTATCAACATCTAAACATTTCACAAACAAAACCTAGGATCATAGGATTTAGGATTCCAAATGAACAAGACCATTAGCGTATCACGTAGGGTTCATTTGTCATCGTATGATTAGGTGTATAAGACAATGATAGAAAATAAAAAAAATTTACATGTTGGCATCATGTTTTAAATGGACAGGGTAATTATCGATGGCATGAAACTTTTAAACATTGTGTAAAACATATACTAGGCTTTCTTTGTTATGAAATTTCACATTTTACTATATGTGGAGTATTCTTCTCCTCTGCACATTGTACAACACTTTTATTTTCTTGATTTCATAAAAGTCACTCCAATAAATAATTCTACACTATAATCCTGAGAGACATAGATAATTGGAGTTGATTTCTTAATTGTTTTCGAGTGACGGGTTTTAGGTGCACCTCTCATCTAGTATGCATTTAACCATTCAATATTGCAACCCTTTATTAGTTGAAATTGAAATTTAATTCATGAGAATGTATTGGAAAACATATGTGTTAAACATTCATGAGAGAGCATTGGAAAACATCTGTGTGAAACATTATATTGCATTAAATTATGACCTTGTTGGCTTACATTTCATTTGATGTGGAACATGATATTTGATTAAATCTTGCACCCATTGGTTTAGATTCATAATCCAATATAATTCTTAAACATAAATTGTTTAAACTTAACTCAATGATTCAAACAAATATACATATATAGAAATATTTTCCAATAAATTTTTTATAAACCACCAGTATTGAGAGAGATCGAATCAATTCAAAGTCCTTCAATGGTGTGCACTTTCCACATTGTAAGAATAGAAGAGCATGAGGTGGTACTATTGGGATGTACAAAGAATATCGCTTGATTATGTCTTCAAACTCTAATTAGGGATCACACATCTCTACTACTTAAGGGTGAGTGCAAGCTAATGATGGTCTCTCATGACATGTTAGTGGCAATGCAAACTTGGAAAAACATCAATTTGTTAACTTGGAGGGAATATTCAGGGTACTTTTACAATGGATTTGAATATGGTGTAAGAAGATGAAACGTAGGAAATAGAATTGTCTTTCCAAATACACAACTTTTATTTATAGACATTGTGAACAAGTAGCTCAAATTTGATTTTTCTAAACATTGTATCTTATTTTTCCAACAAAATATAAGGTATATGTCTTCATTTGTGCATATGTCGAGTGTATTAACGATGGAATTTAGTTCCAAAAACTAGTATACTTGTATAGAATCCATTTTTGTTGTGCCATGTATTTTTTGGAAATTTTTAATATTAATTTTATATATTTTTAAAACTATCAAAGTCAACATATGCCTGAAATTACAATGTCTTTTGTTCGTGTAGGCTAAAAGCGTATTAAAATGATCAAAACAATTTTGTTTTTAGATCGTAGGTATTGGACTCATTTTGTGTTGTATATAACTCATTTGAGTAAGGTTTAAGCTGAGAAAAGGTTATAGCAGAAATAATAAAGGTATGTATCATAGGTTTTTGATACATGTGAAGACAAAAATAGATTGAAAATAGTAAACAATAATAATTAAAAAAAAATTATATATTTGAAATCTACATAGCTGACTCGATCTATGCCTATAATTTAGTCAACAATTGAATTGTGTAGCTTACAGAAAAATAACATCAAAGACCAAGATATAGAGGGGTATTCACAAAAATGGAGGTTTTTACGAATTTATAGACCAAACCACTAGGTTTGTCATCCTAAACCTAAGTACGAGCCAACCAAGTCAGCATACACCCTGTCAATCCTTCCTAAAAAAATTGAATTCAAATAAGTGAGAACATGCTTTAGGCGCACACATGTCCTCTAGGAGCAGGCACGTGCTACAAGAATGCATGCATGCTCCTCTTTGTCTTTATCTCTCCTCCTCTCACACTCTCACACTCTCTCTCTCTCTCCCCCTCATGGCTCTCTCTCTCCCCCGTAGTGCCACTATCTCTCCCCTATATCTCCTACATCTACCCCTCTCTGCTACATTTACCTCTCTCTCTACCCACCTCTTCATTTTCTTCTTTCTCCCTCTCTCTCTCTCTCTCTATTTCCTTACTATTCCTTTATCTCTCTTCCTCCCACACACACTTTCTACCCCCCTATATGTCTTCCTCTCTCTCACTCCCACACACTATCACACTCACTCTCTACCTACCCTCTTTTTCTTCCTCTCTCTCCCTCTCACACTCTCACACAAACACTTTCTAACCCCCCTCTATGTCTTCCTTTGTCTCCCTCCCACACTAACACACACACATTTTATATCCCCCCTCTATGTCTTCCTCTTTCTTCCTCCCACACTTTAACCCACTCACTCTCTACCTCCATCCTTTGTCTACCTCTCTCTACCTCAATATTTTCCCTCTTACTTATACGAGTACTTATATGAACATGACTATGACCTAGAATATGAACTATACCTAGACCATGACTTAGGAACCCTTAAATCTATACCCCCCTTATGTTTATGCTCTTCCTCTGACTCTCTCACTCTCACAATCTCCCCAAATGACCTACACCATGACATAGAGCTATATATAGAGTTATACATTCACCTATATATTGACATAGACCATGACATAGACGCCCCATGCTCTCACTCTCTACACCATACTCTCACTCTCTCACTCTCTACCTCCCCTCTTTTTATACCTCTCTCTTCCTCCCACATTTTCACATATGAAATTTATATCCCCATTAAGTTATTTAAATATCTCTACCCACACTTCCTCTATATCCCCTCTTCCTCTCACAATCAGTATCACTATCTCTCCAACCCCTCCTCCCTCCCTCCCTCCCTCTCTCCCCCTCCCTCTCATTATCTATCCTCTTAGAATTAGTCTCACTCTCTCTCCACCCTATCCTTGTTCAACCCCTCTCTCTTTATTTCTCTTCCCCCCCTCTCTCACTCACACAGTCTCTCTCTAGCACCCTCCTCCTTTTATTTCTCCTCGTCCATCCCACTATCTCTCATCTCTTTCTATCCTACATATACCACCTCTTTGTCTCTCTCCTCTACCCTCCAACCATTTCTTTCTTTATATCTCTCTACCCCCCATTCCCTCTATTCCCCCCCTTCCTCTCACAATCAGTCTCACTCTTTCTCCAACCCCTCCTCCCTACCTCTCTCTCCCCCCCTCCCTCTCACTATCTCTCCTCTCTCTCTCTCATACATCTACCCCTCCCCACTTTATTTCCCCCCTTCATCTCACTATCTCTCTCTCTACCTGCTCTCTTTGTCTCCCTTTGTTTCTCCCTCACACACTCAAACACTCCTTTTGTATCCCCCCTCTGTTTCTTTCTCTCCTCCCCTCTCACACTCCCATATTCTCTCCCTACCACCCTCCTCCCTCTATCTCTTCCCCTCCCTCTCACTATCTCTCCTCTCTTTCTCTCCTACATCTACCACTGCATTCTCTATGTCATTGTTAGTTTCACTCTCACTATATCCCTCTCCCTCTCTCTCCTTTACTTCCCCCCATGTATCTCTTTATATATCTCTTCCTCCCTTTCCCTCTATATCCCCCCTTCCTCTCACAATAATTCTCACACTCTCTCCACCCCTTCCTTCTTCCCTCTCTCTCTCCCCCTCCCTCACACTATCTCTCTTCTCTCTCTCTCATAAATCCACCCCTCCCCACTATGTCTCTCCCCTTCCTCTCACTCTCTCTTTACCCCCCTCCTCCCTCTATCCCCTCCCCTCCCTCCCATTATCTCTCTTATCTTTCTCTCCTACATATACCACCTATTTCTCTCTCTCATTGTTATTAGTGTCACTCTCACTATATCCTCCTCCCCCTCTCTCCTATACTATCCCCCCATTTCTCTCTTTATATCTCTTTATTCTCCCTTCACCTCACACTCAGTCTCACTCTATCTCTACTTGTTGTTAGTATCACTCTCATTCTCTCTTTACCTCTCTCTCTCTGCCCCTCCCTTCCTCCTTCTATTTTCCCCTAGTTCTAACTCCTTCTCTCTCTTTCCATCTAAAGGTGAGGCATGTCTCACAACAAATAAAGGATACATGTGCAATAGAGAAATGTATCCTAGCATGTAAGGTGAGTTTTGAGTTTTTGTTCTTCTTCCAATGGAATCTTACTTGTACTAGTACTTATATGAAAATGGCCATGACCTAGACCATGAACTAGACCTAGATCATCACCTAGACCCCCCTAGCTCTATACACCCCCTCTTTTTCTGCTCTTCCTTTGACTTTCTCACTCTCACTATCTCCCCCGATGACCTAGACAACGACATAAAGCTAGATCTAGAGTTATGCATTGACCTAGATATTGACATATACCATGACATACACCCCCCATACTCTCACTCTCTACCTCCCCTCTTTGTATACCTTTCTCTTCCTCCCACATTCTCGCACACATGCCTTTTATCCCCCATTAATATATTTATATCTCTCTACCCTGTCTACCTCTATCTCCCCCCTTCCTCTCACAATCAATCTCACTCTCTCTCCACCCCCTCCTCACTCCCTCTCTCTCTCTACCCCTCCCTCTCACTATCTCTCTGCTCACAATTAGTCTCTCTCTCTCTCCACCCCATTCTTGTCCATACCAACTCTACTTATTTCTCTCCCCCCCTCTCACACTCATACATTCTCTCTCTACCCCGCTCCTCCCTCTATCTCTCCCCTTCCATCCAACAATATGTCCTCTCTTTATATCCTAGATATACCACCTCTTTCTCTTTATCATCTACCCTCTCCCCATTTCTCTATTTATATCTCTCTACCCTCTCTTCCCTCTATCTCCCCTCTTCCTCTCACAACCCATCTAAGTCTCCTCCAACCCATCCTCCATCCCTTTCTCTGTCCTCCTCCCTCTCACTATAATTACACACACTCTCTCTCTCATACATCTACCCCTCCCAACTTTCTCTCCCCCCCTTCCTCCCAATTTCTCTCTAAACTCTCTCTTTGTCTCCCTCTCCCTCCCTCTCACACACTCAAACACTCATTTTCCATCCCCCCTCTCTCTATTTCTCTTCCCCCTCTCACACTCACACATTCTCTCTCTACCACCCTCCTCCCTCTATCTCTCCTCCTTTTGTCCCACATGCTTAAGATATTGGATCATTGATGTATATAACAAACACCAGACCAGATATATCTTTTGTCGTGAACACTTTGAGTCAGTTTCTAGTAGAAACTAGACATGTTCACCTAGTTCCTGCAAAACATATGATGAGGTACCTTAAGGGTACATTAGAATGGGGTCTCAGTCATGATGGAGATCATGACATCAGACTGAGTGGGTACACTGATTCAGATTGTCTTGGAAGTGTCTCTGATAGGAAGAGCACTTCAGGATGTTGTTTCAGTTTGGGATAAACCATGATCTCATGGCAGATTAGGAAGCAATCAAGAATTTCTATCGGTATAGTGGAAGAAGAATACATTGTTGTGTGTTATGCTAGTTGTGAAGTCATATGGCTTCATAAGTTGTTGACTAGTATATTCGACCTAGATATGGAAGAAACCATGATCCTATGTGATAAACGAAGTTGTATAAAGATTACATAGAACGTTGTGTTCCATGACAAGTCAAAACACATAGAGATATGATATCATTACATCTTTGACATGGTGCAAATAGGAGCGATAAAGATCCAATATGTTAGCATGGATGAACAGGTTGTTGATGTGTTGACCAAGCCTTTAACTTGTGTAAATTTGAGCACTTTCAAGATAAGCTTGGTATAGTTCGAAAGGACCTCCCTCGAAAGGGGGAGTAGTGTTTCCAGCCTAGTGTTGTGATTCCATCTTAATTGTTGTGTGGTTTTGCCAGCTTAATTGTTGTGTTGTGATTCAAACTTAATTGTTGTGTGGTGTTTCCAGGTTAATTGTTGTGTTGTGATTCCAACTTAATTGTTGTGTGTTGTTGCCATCTTAATTGTTGTGTTGTGATTCTAGCTTAATTGTTGTGTGGTGTTTTCATCTTAATTGTTGTGTTGTGATTCCAGCTTAATTTTTCTGTGGTGTTTCCAGGTTAATTGATGTTTTGTGATTCCAGCTTAATTGTTGTGTGGTGTTACCAACTTAATTGTTGTGATGATGTGCCAGCTTAATTTCTATGATGATATGCCATCTTAATTGTTGTGATGATGTTACAACTTAATTGTTGTGATGATGTGACAGTTTAATTGCTTTGATGATGTGCCAACCTCATGCTATGATGATGTTCTTGCCTCGTGTTGTGATGATGGACCAATCTCAAGCTGTGATGATGTTGTATTAGTTTCATACTAATCCATGTTGATGCAAATGATGATATCATTCCAGATATTCGTTTTGAATGAAGATGTTTATGATGAGAAAAAATTCTAATGATTTATAGATACACTAGTCAGTGTTCCAAGATGATGTTGATGATGTTGTCCTCTCTCTTGCCTGATGTTGTTGTAAAATACCATTCTTGTTAAGGGGGAGTGTTGAAATATTCTGACTGCAAAAAATATTCTAATTATTATTTATGTATTATTCATTAGATCAATCCCCTTTTGCGGATTGACCATGTTGGGTATTGTAAATGACCAAATCCCCTTTTGTGGATTGGTAAAACCCTAATTTTAATAGGAAGAATGAGAAGTCTGCCCCATAATATATTAAAGGTGGTTATAACCACCCTGAATAAGAAGTCAACCCTGTCAGTGAAAAGACACCTCCGTCCACACGTGCCAGATTGTATAAATAAAGAGGTTAGTGCCTCATTTGGAAACACACTCACTTATTCATTAGAGCACAAGTTCAGAGTTGCAGTTAGAGAAGAAAGAAGAGAGAGAGAGGCACATTCTTGGGAGAGGAATTTATGTATTTGTTTGATTTATCTCTTGGAATTGTATTGGCTATCTATATTAAGGAAGTTTTTGTTGGGTTTTCTCCCCCATGAGGGTTTCCCAGGATAAATGATGTGTCTCTTGTGATTGTGTATTTCGCATTGATCCTATCTATGCTATGGTTATATAGTAAATTGAAAAGAAACCTAATAATAGCTTAAACCTTAAAAATGCATACCAACCATTGCAATACCATTGTATGCATACCAATGATATGCAATGTTATGCATAATTTAGAATCCCTAAGACAACTACCTCTAAAACCCTATGACAACTAAAACCCAAGAAATAACATATAAATGGTATGCAATGGTATGCATACCAATGATATGCCATACTTGACAATCCCTGAGACAACTACCACTAAAACCCTAAAAATAACCTATAAATGGTATGCATACAATGGTGTGCATACCATTGCAATACCATGGTATGCATACTAATGCTATGCCATACTTGAGAATTCCATTGCGATACCATGGTATGCATACCATTACAATACCATGGTATGCATACAATTTCAATACCAATGATATGGATACAAATGGTATGAAATGGTATGCAAACTAATGGTATATATACCATGGTATCGATACCAATGGTATGAAATGGTATGCATACTTGAGAATCCCTAATACAACTACCACTAAAACCCTAAAAATAACATATAAATAGAGCCCCTCTCATGGATGATACACAATTAATTTCATGTAAAAGTGATGGCTTAGTTGAGAATAAAGATAGTGTGAGAGATAAAACTTGAAATAGTTGTAATCGTCAACAAGTCAATATACACATTGTGCAGGTGATGAAATTGTATCATAGATATCAAATTTGAAAATTCATTAGTATCTTTTTCGAGTTTTACATTTTGAATATTGTATCATTAATTATCTATAAGATGTACTATACTAGCATGTAAGCACATAAAATTAGTTTATCTATATCAATTTAATTATCTAAGACACATAATTTACCTATTCACATGTGTTATTTTCTATTAGGTTGGAGGAAGGAAAATGTTTAAGGCATTACATTCTAGATAGAATTTAGGTAGCATTACTTTCTACATAGATTTTTGGTAGCATAGAATTACTGAATAAATGCTATTAATAATTGATGGGTTGAACAAAATTTACAAATACCCACTACACAATCTCAACAAACATTTTCATTAATGAGTCTTTCAGTAGTCTTTTTAGCATTTATGAAGGGTTACACATAAATCAAATGATTTAATATATCCCATGCATAGATAGAGGCGAATAATGTGTGTTCCCTAGATAATAACATTAATCTAAAATGTGTATGCCCATAAGATATTCCTTAATGTGTAATGCAAGTATTTATAATCGCTAAATAGAAACAAATCAAGGGATTAATACACATAAAATTCATACACTTTGTAATTCAAACACTATGAAATTCATATGTTCATAAACATAAAATGTAGAAACAATCAGATTCATAAAAGGTGTCCCATGAAATCTATGTGTATATATATATACTCAACACTGTCTAAATTGTACATTTTTTACAAAATGGAATCTTATTCCTAGTATACAAGTGCTCTAACATAAAAAAACATCTATATCGTACCCTATATACGCTATGGTAGTAGTTGGTCAATAATTGACCATTTCCACCCTCGCCACCCTCACGAGAATCCTGGAAATATATCTTTCTTCTCTTGCTCGAGGATGCACCTTGAGGCCTGGGCATGCTTCGACGCTCTAGAGACTGCACAAACAATAAACAATGTTATAATCCTTTTTCATCAATGAATTAATACACATACAAATTGATACTTTGTAGTTTAACCTAAGAGAACTAAAAGCATATGAAACTTTCAATCGTGAGGGTGTTAACCTCCTCCGCAACCCCAATCTCTCTACAATGCCACCCTACATCAGTTACAAGGATCAAGTCAAGAAAACTAAACAAATATGCAAAAAAAAAAATCATGAAACAGAAAAAATTATCATCCATGCATTATCTCATCATGAATATATCAAGCATTGATGGAGATTCATTGACAGATGGATCATTGGGTTGTACAACCTACTCCGAGACAATCTTTATTGTGGCATTCTCTGTCGATGGGGCCGAAAGTAGTGGTGGGTGTGGGTGGTAGACAAGTGGGATGTTGTAATATACCAGATATAAAAGTATGCAGAACAGAAATAAAATGCTAGAAATGGAAGAATAACAGTAATATAACCAGAACAATCACCACAATAACATTGAAATGATATAAGAATAACAACTGAAATAACACATTGATTCTGAGAGAAATGTTCACGGGCCTCTTTGAGGGGGAAACCTCCAGTCGAGAAGATCTCTATTACAATAATATCCAAGCTAGGGTTATCATACCCGCGACTCCTATTTATCCTAAATATGTCTACCAAAAGAAGCATCTAGAGGAAGATCCTTCTAGAAGCGAAATCTTCTATTAGGTCTTCTTACATTCGACTTATTCTATTTTATTGCAAGGCCTTATTAATATTGACCTTTATTACATTTGAATATATTTTTCTACCTATGTGTAGGTTAGGACCTTAACATGTCCTTCCCTTTAAAAATAACCTTGTCCTCAAGGCTTGAGATGTGGAAATTGCTGCAGAATGGTAGCTGGTTCCTAAGTGGAATTTGCTAGAGTTGTATCTTTTCACTAGACTAACACTTCCTTGATGGTTCTCTGACACAGGCGATGCTCACACTAGTCCAAAACTGCTTGTGGTTGTAGCCAAATGGATCCTTTTTGGCTAACTCGGGAAGGTTGGTTTGAATTTGGCACTTAGTTCCAATCATGACGCAAACGCATCGCCCAGCTCGGGCACGTCCGCTTCACACAGGACCTTCCTCTCTTCTCGGCCCAAAGAACTCAAAGGTTCTCCTAATTCCCTACCGAGAATCTTCCTACCCACAAATTCTCTCCGTCGCATGATCCCCTTCCTTAGCTTCTCGGATGATCGGAACTCGTGACCTCATGAACCCAACAGTCGAGTGCTACACCCTCGGGTCCCCGAGATCCGAGATGTCCGTCAACTCGCTGACCTATCCTTGGTCACTTTGCTACTCGTGACCTCGCTACTCGCAATACCTAACTTTTGTTTCTCCAACCTCCAATATCCGATGTACCGAAACTCCGTTGTGCATGTCTCACTTGACCTGTCAACACCCGTCACTTCTATCGGGACTCCCGCGCTATCGCGGCCTCGCTCCCTCATGACTTCGCAATTTCCGTGACCAAGTTCTCAAGCCTTTTCTCACGAGGTCCCGATGCACGATCCCACGTGTGGATCCAACGGTCCTCCAGCGATCTGGATCTAATGGCTATCCTTTTTCTCGCACCTCGCGTCCTCGCGACTTTGAGTGCCCGATACCTGGACTCTCACCCTGTGAACTCCCGATTTAACGAGATCCTTAGATCTCTACCACCTGTCCCATTCATATGGATGCTCCTGATCCTCTCCCCACTTCGCTGCTTCGAGTACTCACGACTTTTAATGCCAATTTCTCAATCCTTCCACTTACAGGTTTCCGAGATGTGAGGTCCCACCTGTCCACTTGTCAACTCTTGTGGATCCACACTATCCTCGGAGCAGTCGAGGTCTCACTCCTCACAATCTCATGACTCTCCTTACCAAACTTAGGACACTTTCCTCATGAGGTACTGATAGGTGATCTCGTGAACAATCCGACGACTCTGACCGACTTGGATCAATGACACTGCCCCTCCTGAGATTCTAAATCCTCTCCACGCCTGTGTTGTAACTGCCTTGCACTTCTGGGAGATCCAACGGTTCTCGGAATCTTGTGAAATATTTTCCAAAGATTTCATCCATCTGTTCTCCCCTTAAGGATTCTACGAAATAAAGAAGTGTCTCTCCCCGAGACTCGTTTTCTCACTTGTCAACCTGCGACGCTTTCCTTCGACTTCCCTCGACAACTTCCCTGCACTTAACCTTTAGTGAGTTCAAAATTCTATTCCTCTTGAGCTTTTCCACTTTGACCCTTCAGAGGAACTTGCGTGTACTCCTTGCGGCAATCATTCAACAACCCCCAAATGTTGAACCTTTTTGACTCTGCGCACTTCCTGCAGCAGAAATATTTGATTTCCTTACTCAGATTAACAACCGAGACTTCTGTTTCACCCTGCGCACTCCTCGCATGGCTTCAACAACCCACTTCTACTTCTGGATGAATGAAAACAAAAGTTAAACTACCGAGCCTTCATCAACGCACTCCTTGTGGATGAATTTAACTGCACACCTTGCAGGAATCTCCTGGCTAAGATAGAGAAACAATTAAACCTCATCCTCTCTCACTTTCATACTTCAGTTGAACATGAAATCACATGCACAACATATTCAAAGAAATGCATAACAGGAAAGCAAACATTCATGAGCATAACCTCAATACACAGAGAAAACAACATGAGCCATGGATTTGAATCAAAGCTTCCTTCTATTAATTCAAACACCTGTACATGGGTGTTCTTCATGCAGTATTCTCTGCTTGCTCTTCTCTTCTCCTGAATGCTTAATTGATAATAACACAAAGATACAATGAGGGTGTCTATATCCGGTTTCCCTCTCAAACTCCAACTATCAAATCTAGAATTAAAACATTCTATCTACCAGCATTAAATCTATTAAATGCCTCCTATCTATTTCAGACAAGAGCGTATGGCTCAAGGTATGATACAACATACAAAAAGCGCTCTCTCATAAATGGTTCATTGAAGGTTTGGCGCTTCAATTTGAAACGTTTTCAAAGTAATATATCATGTGTTAAAAAACACATGCGCTACCTCTAGGCTTGCTTTGGTAATTGCGATGCTCCTGCATCATACTCCTCGACTTGAAAACTTTCATGGGCTCTTTTCCATGAGCTCCTGCATGGTCTGTCCATGCTTTTGAATCTCTGCTTTGCTTTCCTAGCTGGCATCTTCCACTGGATGGTTCTTCCATTTGACCAGATACTCGAAGTATTCCTTTCGCCTGGTCTTTTTGCTCACCCTATTGTCAACTATGTGCTCCATCTGTGGCTTCTTTGCTATCGGCATCTGCTTCTGCCACTGGATCTATGGTTGTTCATCACTTCCCGTTCCTGCTTCCTTAGTGTGATATGGATATAATTCTGAGACATTAAATGTCGGATATATTCCAATCTCATCCGGCAACTCAATCTCATAAGTGTTTTCTCCCAATTTCCTTAGGACTCTACATGGACCAATTTTCTTCATTTTCATCTTATTGTATGTTCCCCTTGGGAACCTCTCCTTCCTCAGATGTGCCAGAACTAGATCAAAAACTTTGAATTGAAGTTGCCTCCGATGCTGATCTGCTCTACGCTTATATTCCTAGTTTGATTTCAGCAATCACTGCTTCACCCTGTCGTGAAGTTCCTCCATCACCCCTGCGAATTCTTCAGCGCTTGCACTCTTGGTCATTATCTGCTATGAATCCCTCAGTTCAGATACTCCTCTTGGATGCCTTCCATATACAATCTCAAATGGAATTTTACCTATGCTCCTATTCACCGAGTCGTTGTATGCGAACTCTGCCTGTGGTAACACATTGTCCCAACTACTGTGGTGCTCCGTCACCAAGCTTCTGAGCAAGTCTCCCAGACTCATATTTACTACCTCTGTTTGCCCATCTGTCTGGGGATGGTAGGCTGAACTGAACATCAAGTTAGTACCCATTTTCTTCCAGAGTGTCCTCCAGAAATGTCCAATGAATTTTGTATCCCTGTCCAATACTATGCTTCTAGGTAAACCATGAAGTCTAACGATCTCCTTGAAAAACAAGTTTGCGATGTGAGTTGCATCGCTAGTATTATGGCATGGGATAAAATGTGCCATTTTTGAGAACCTGTCAACCACCACAAAGATTGAGTCATGTCCTCTTTGTGTCCTTGGTAATCCTAGTACGAAATCCATGTTGATTTCATCCCACAACCTCTCTGGTATGGGTAAGGATTGATAGAATCCCGCATTCTTCTTCCGACCCTTTGGATGCTGGCAAATTCTACATCTGTCAACAAACTTTTTGACTTCAGACCACATCCCTGGCCAAAAGTATGCTTCGCTCAGTTTTGTAAATGTCTTATCGTGGCCAAAATGTCTTGCCAATCCTCCGTTGTGCTTCTCTTTTAGCAGATTCTCCCTCATGGAGCAATTTGGAATACATAGTTGGTTGCCTCTAAACAACAATCCATTTTGGATCATGTAATCCATCCATGGGCTTCTATCCCTGAGAACTGGATTCTCAGCTGCCTCATATGCTTCTGTAAAATCTGCATCACCTGCATACATGTCCTTAAGATTTTCAAAACCTAATGTTTTGACTGGGAACTCCTGCAGCAACAAACACTTCCTGCTCAAAGCATCAACCACTTTGTTAGCAGTACCCGAAATGTGTTTAATTACAAATGTAAAATTTTGCATATACTCTACCCATTTAGCATGTTTCTGATTCAACTTCTCTTGTTGAGTCACAAACTGTAGTGCATGATTATCATTGTACAAAACAAATTCTTTCAGAATCAAATAATGCCTCCACTTCTTTAGCACCTATATGATGGCATAAAACTCTTTATCATACTGGAGTACTTCACTTTCACCTCATCCATCTTCTCGATGAAATATGCAATTGGCCTGTCCTCTTGACTCAAGACCGCTCCTATGGAAAAGCCACTTGCATCACATTTCACCTGGAATACCTTTGTGAAATCCGGCAACACCAAGATCGGTTGTTCTGTGATCTTCCGCTTCAGCAAATTGAAGCTCTTCTCTGCCTCTTCAGTCCAATGAAAATATTTATGTCTTTTCTTGACTGTGTCCATCATTGATGTGCTAATTCCACTGAAATTCCTGATGAATTTCCGGTAGAAACTAGCCAGTCCATGAAAAATTCTCACCTCAAAATTGTTCCCCAGTGATGGAAAATGTTTAATTACCTCCACTTTACTTGGATCCATCTTCAATTCATTTGCCAATATGACAAACCCCAAGTAAATGAGTTTTTTCTTCATAATTGAATATTTCCTCATATTAATCAACAACTTCTCTTGCTATAGCTTCCTCATTACTGCAGCTAAATGCTTCAGATGTTCTTCTTTTGTTTTGCTGAAAATCAATATGTCATCTAGATAGACAATGACAAACTTACCAATGAATTCCTTCAACACTTCATTCATCAGCCTCATGAACGTACTCGGTGCATTCGTCAAGACAAACAACATGACTAGCCATTTGTACAACCCTTCGTTTGTCTTGAAGGTTGTCTTCCATTCATCGCCTTCCCTCATGTGAATCTGATGGTATCCGCTTTTCAAATCGACCTTTGAAAAAAATTTGGCTCCACTTAAACAGTCCATCAAGTCGTCCATCTGTGGCAATGGAAACCTATACCTGATAGTTATCATGTCAATGGCTCTAGAGTCTATACACATTCTCCAACCTCCATCTTTCTTTGGACTCAGTACCATTGGAACGACACACAGACTTAAACTTTCACTGATCAGTCCTTTATCCAACAGTTCTTGTACCTACCTTTTAACTTCTTCGTTCTCCTGTGGTGTCAACCTGTATGCAGCTTTGTTTGGAAAACTGGCCCGTGGTATGAGGTCTATGTGATGACTCACACTTCTCATTGGCGGTAACTAATGCAGTAATTCGTCTACCACAATATCAGTGAACTCTTCCAACAGTTCCTGAATTTCTTCCAGCAAATCATCCACTGTTGTGCTGGTCAAAACAACTCTTGATTTCCTGACCACAAAGAATTGCGGATTTTCCTTCTTCTTTACTTCCGCCAGAAGTTTCTTTCCACTCATGAGAAGTACAATATTTCCATCTTTGTCTTTAATTGGAAGTAACATATGCATCCTCCCATTCTTTTCTAAGGTATACGTATTCATCTTCCCATCATGAACTACGTTCCTGTCATATTTCCATGGTCTGCCTAGCAATAAATGACATACATCCATAGGAATAACATCACAAAGAGTTTTATCATTGTATCCTCCTATCTTGATTTCAACTAAGCATTGTTTGGTGACATTTACCTGATGTCCCTTTTGTAGCCATGAGACTTTATATGGGCTTGGATGATCAGTCGTCTCCAATTCTAGTTTCTCCACCATCTCGGTTGAAATGAGATTATCTGTGCTACCGCTATCCACGAAAACCTTGCACACCCTATCTTTGGTTTTGCACGCAGTTCTAAACAGTCTATTTCTTTGTGATGTGTCCTCCACCTCCTTCTCAGGTGTTAAGGGAACCTTACGCATCATCAACGACCTTCCGTCTTCTGCGTCTTCTGCCTCAACATTTCACCTCTGTGCCTCGGTCATGTGAGCTTCTCCTATGTCCTTTTTCCTATCTGGAAAGTCAACTGCTTTATGTCCATCCTTTCCACACGTGAACATGTGATGACTCCACCTCTGCCTCTTCCTCTACCTCTGGTATTAGGAAAGGTGTTATTGTCAGCGTATCCTCCACTCTGTTCTGTTTGCTGCCTTCGTTGTTCAGCGTGTTGGCCTCGCTGTGAACTCCCACCTCTTTCTGTTCTAGTCTAAGGCTTTTTCCAATCGTCCTTAGATTTCTGGAATCTATCCTGAGCCACCGGCTTATCTTTTGGTTGGCTCCTTCCTCGGCCTCACTATGCTGGCTTGCGACTTAGCTTTTCTTCGGCTTTCAACACCATCTGATACGCATCCTCCACCGTTCTAATGGTTTTCATACTCATCTCATCCTGGATATCATATCTCAAGCCGTTCATATACCTAGCAACTTTTTCATCATCGCTCTCCCAATGACCGGCTCTGATATTGAGCTTGTAGAATTCTTCAGTGTACTCCTTCACTGTCATCAACTTCTCTCTTAGGTTCTAGATTCTCCTGAACAGTGTGATTTGATAATCCCTTGGGATGAATTTTTCCTTCATCTTCGCAATCATTCGATCCCAACTTTTAATCTTTTTCTTGCCTTTGGAATGTCTATCTGCTTGAAGCTCGTCCCACCATAATTCTACGTGTCCCTTCAATTTTGTGATAGCATGCCTAACCTTTTTATCTTCTTCGATATTCTCATAATCGAAGTAGGTGTCAAGGGCTCTAATCCAATCCAAAATCTCTTCTGCATCCAGACTTCCTTCGTAAGCTGGAATGTCCATATTTGTCTTTGAACCCATCCGAGCGATAGCTTTAATTAATCGCTCGTTGGCTGCATTTTCAGCTGCAACTTCTCCTTGTGGTTCAGCTTCAACTTCACCTTCGGAGTCACTCAGATCTCCAACACTGGTCGTGTGTCTCTGCGCTGCTTCCATATCTTCTAATATCACTCGGAGATCACGTATCTACCTCTCCATTTCTGGATTCTGTACTTGTCTTTCCCTCCTTGGCGGCATGGTGAAATTTCCCTTTCTTCCCTGCTACAAAAAGAAAAGAGATTTTCTCTCTCTCCTCTTGCCTGAAATATACAGACAAGATATCCACTGTGATACCACTCTGACGCAAATGCGCCACCCATCTCAGGCAGGTCTGCTTCACAAAGGACCTTCCTCTCTTCTCAATCCGAAGAACTCAAAGGTTCTCCTAATTCCCTACCGGGAATCTTCCTACCCACAAATTCTCTACGTCGCACGATCCCCTTCCTTAGCTTCTCGGATGATCGAAACTCATGACCTTGTGAACCCAACAGTCGAGCACTACACCCTTGGGTCCCCGAGATCCGAGATGTTAGTCAATTCGTTGACCTGTCCTTGGTGACTTCGCTACTCATGACCTCGCTACTCGTGATACCTAACTTTTGGTTCTCCAACCTCCAATATATGAGGTACCAAAACTCTGTCGCGCATGTGTGACTTGACCCGTCAACACCCATCACTTCTATCGAGACTCTCGCACTATCGTGGCCTCGCTCCCTCACGACTTCGCGATTTCCATGACCAAGTTCTCAAGCCTTTTCTTGTGAGGTCCCGATGCATGATCTCACGTGCGGATCCAATAGTCCTCCCGTGATCTGGATCCAATGGCTATCCTTTTTCTCGCACCTCACGTCCTGGCGACTTTGAGTGCCCGATACCTGGAATCTCGCCATGCGAACTCCTGATTTCACGAGATCATTAGATCTCTGCCACCTGTCCCATTCATATGGACGCTCCTCATCCTCTCGCCACTTCGCTACTTCGAGTACTCACGACTTTTAACGCCAATTTCTCAATCCTTCCACTTACGGGTTTCCGAGATGTGAGGTGCCACCTGTCCACTTGTCAAATCTTGTGGATCCACACTATCCTTGGAGCATTCAAGGTCTTTCTCCTTGCAATCTCGCGACTCTCCTTACCAAACTTAGGACACTTTCCTCACAAGGTACTGATAGGTGATCTCATGAACAATCCACTGGCTCTGACCTACTTGGATCAACGACACTGCCCCTCCTGAGATTTTAAATCCTCTCCATGCCTGCATTGTAACTACCTTGCACTTCTGGGAGATCCAATGGTTCTCAGAATCTCGTGACATATTTTCCAAAGATTTCGTCCGTCCGTTCTCCCCTTGAGGATTCTGCGAAATAAAGAAGTGTCTCTCCCCGAGACTCATTTGCTCGCTCGTCAACTTGCGATGCTTTCCTCCGACTTCCCCCAGCAACTTCCCTGTACTTAACCTTCAGTGAGTTCAAAATTCTATTCCTCCTGAGCTTTTCCACTCTGACCCTTCAGAGGAACTTCCACGCACTCCTTGCGGAAATCATTCAACAATTCCCAAATGTTGAACCCCTTCGACTCTGCGCACTTCTTGCAGCAGAAATATTTGATTTCCTTGCTCAGATTCACAACTGAGACTTCTATTTCAGCCTGTGCGCTCCCCGCACAGCTTCAACAACCCACTTCTACTTCTGGATGAATGGAAACAAAAGTTAAACTACTGAGCCTTCATCAATGCACTCCTTGCGGATGAATTCAACTGCACACCTTGCAGGAATCTCCTGGCTCAGATAGAGAAACAATTAAACCTCATCCTCTCTCACTTTCATACTTCAGTTGAACATGAAATCACATGCACAACATATACAAAGCAATGCATAACAAGAAAGCAAACATTCATGAGCATAACCTCAATACACAGAGAAAACAACACGAACCATGTATTTGAATCAAAGCTTCCTTCTATTAATTCAAACACCTGTACATGGGTGTTCTTCATACAATATTCTTTTCTTGCTCTTCACTTCTCTTGAATGCTTAATTGATAATAATACAAAGATACAATGAGGGTGTCTATATCCAGTTTCCCTCTCAAACTCTAACTATCAAATCTAGAATTAAAACATCCTATCTACCATCATTAAATATATTAAATGCCTCCTATCTATTTCAGACAAGAGCGTATGGCTTGAGGTCTGATACAACATACAAAAGGCGCTCTCTCATAAATGGTTCATTGAAGGTTTGGCGCTTCAATTTCAAACGTTTTCAAAGTAATATGTCATGTGTTAAAAAACACATGTGCTTCCTCTAGGCTCGCTTTGGTAATTGTGATGCTCCTGCATCAAATCACCTTCTTTAAGCATGAAACCTAAAAAATAGGATGTAGCTTCGAATGACTGGGTAAAGCTAACTGATAGGCTACATGTCCCACATCCTTGAGAATGGTATAAGTACCATGAAATTTGGGCACTAGCTTCTGACAATGCTCGACCTTGAGGGAAGTTTACTTGTAAGGTTGTATTCGAAGAAACACCTGATCCCCATCTGCAAATTGACGTTCACAGTGACCTCGATCTGATTGTTTCTTCATGCGATTATGTGCCATGACCAAATTCTATATGAGGGTATGGAGAATAGCCTCTTGAACTGTAAGTGTTTTCTTAATCGCCTGGACCTTCGAGACACCAGGTAAGTATGAGAAAACTGATGGTGGATTTTGTCTGTATACCACTTCAAAAGGAGTCATGTGTGTAGTTGTATGGTATGAAGTGTTGTACCACCATTCAACTATGGGTAACCATTGAGCCCACTGATTTTTCTTTTCCAAGGAAAAACACCTCAAATATGTTTCCAAACACTTGTTGACAACTTCCATTTGACCATCAGTCTAGGGATGATAAGTTGTGCTGAGATGCAAATGGTTCCCTTGTATCTTGAACATTTCTTGCCAAAAATTGCTTGTGAAAGTTGGGTCATGATAAAAAACAATAGAATGTGGAATTCCATGAATCTTGAAGACCCAATCCATGAAAATTTGAGCCACCATGGATGTTGTAAACGGGTGTTGAAGAGCACAGAAATGAGCATACTTGGAAAGGTGATCAACAATGACCATGATGACTGATTTATTTCTTGATTTGGGTAAGCCTATAATAAAATCCATAGAGATATCATTCCAAATAGCAGGTGGAATTAGAAGCAGTTGTAGTGTGCCCAGAGATTTGACTGTTTCTCCCTTGTTGTGTTCACACACATCACATTCAACAAAAAAATTACGAATGTCCTATTTCATATCATCCCAGAAAAAAGAATGTTTGACCTTGTCATAGGTTTTGGTGAACGCGGAATGCCCCGCTGTGGGTGTAGCATGAAGCTTAGAAAGTACCGTGGATTTAATATTTGATTGTTTACTTAAATAGAAATGGCCTTTGTATCAAATCTCATCATGAAGCCAAGAGTACCCTGGGGAAGCTGGAGCATTGGACTGCAATTGTTGGATCAGATGCGAACTTTTGGGATCTTGTAGCCATTCCTGGCGAATAACTTGGAGCCAATCTGGTACAATGAAGGAAAGAGAAAAAAGGGATCCCTCATCTTCATATTTTTGGGAAAGTGCATCCACCACCATAAATCATCCCATAATCATATCCAAAGAGCTTAGTCACCCATTTTTGTTTCTCTTGGGAGGAAATGTGTTGTTCCAGAAAAATACTTGAGGTTTTGATGGTGTGTCTTAATTTGGAAATGTTGCCCCAATAGATAAGGGCGCCATAGATCAATGACATGAAAAATAGCCAACACTTACTTTTCATAGATTGATTTGCCCAGATTTCTTTCAGACAATTTATTGTTGGTAAAGGCCAAAGGCTGACCCTCTTGCATAAGGACAACACCAATTCCTTTCCCTGAGACATCACATTCCAAGACAAAGGTCTTTGTGAAATCATGAAGGGTCATGAATGGAGTGGTTCACATGGCCATATTCAAGGTTTGAAAAGCTTAAGTAGCTACTGGAGTCCAAGTGACAGAGTTCTTTTTTAGGAGAGAAGTGAGAGGTGCTGCAATATTTCCATAATTTATTAACAAACTTGCGATAATAACTTGTTAAGCCTAGAAATCCATGCAATATTTTGAGAGTCTTTGGGTGAGGGTTGTCTTGCATAGATTCAATATTTTCTGGATCCACCCTAACAACATCCTTGCTAACCAGATGACCCAAGTATTCTACTTCTGAGGCACCAAAAGCACATTTAGACTGTTTTAGGAAAATTTGGTGCTGAGAGAGTAGATGGAGAACTCGATCCACATGAGAAAGATGGTATGTGTAGGTTTTTCTATAGATGAGGATATCATCAAAGAAAACTAAGAAAAAATGACAGAGAAAAGGATGGAAGACATGATTCATGAGGCTTTGGAAGGTGGAGGGGGCATTAAACAATCCAAAGGGCATGAACCAAAATGCATAGTGGCCCTCATGAGTTCTAAAGGAAGTCTTAGGAATGTCTTCCTCTTTCATACTATCTGGTGGTAGCCCAAACGAAGATCAAGTTTAGTAAAGAATTGGGTGCCACTCAATTCATCCAGGAGGTCATCAATGACAAGAATGGGAAATTTGTCTTTAATGGTAAGTTTGTTGAGAGAAAAGAAGTTAGGACGCATTCGCAAATAAACTTCTTTCTTCAGGACCATGACCACAGGAGAAGAGTAGGGGCTCATACTAGGGAAGATAAAGCTTGCATTAAGGAGCTCCTGGACCATTTTCTCAATTTAATTTTTTTGGGAAAAGGGGTGACGATACAGACGGATATTGGGAGGAAGGCTTCCGGATATAAGGGGAATGGAATGATCATGAACACCATGGGAAGGAGGGAGTCCCCGGGGAGTGGAAAATACCACTTGATGTTTAGAAAGGATGGCTTGGAGGTCTTGCGACACCGATGGTGTCTCTGTTGCTTGTATGGCATGGAGTTGGGCAACAACACTAGAATGACCTTTTTTGAGCATCTTTTCCATGCGATGGGAACTAATGATCTTAGTTGAACCGGTGGTTATTGCTTGGAACTTATATTGGTGGCCCTCCTGGTCAAATCGCATGGTTAATTCCTTAAAATCCATGAGAATGGGACCCAAAGTCCTTAGCCATTCTTCACCCAACACAATGTCACAACCGCCCATGTCGATAGTAAACATATGAGATTTCAGGTGGTAGTCACCAATTTGGAGACACACATTTTCACAACGCCTTCCACATTTCATGGAGCCACCATTGGCAATCATGATTTGGAAATTATTGATGGCATGGATGTAGCAATGAGTTTCTTGGGCAATGCGGCGATGAATAAAATTATGGGTGCTTCCACTATCAACCAGAATGATGACCTTCTGATGCTTGATGTAACCGATTAGCTTGAGGGTTTAGGGAGCAGAGAAGCCAGTGAGAGCATTGAGGGAAATGACCAGTTCTACTTCGGGAGGGTATGAGGGAGGGGTTATGTCAATGGTTTTAGGTTCCTTATGAAATATCCTCGGAGATGGCCATAAAAAAAATTTGTTCCTTACACTTGTGGCCCGGGAAATATTTGTCATCATAATTATAACAAAGACATTTGAGTTGGCGTTCAACCATTTCATCCCTAGTCAATTTTTGGATCTTTAGTGGAGTGGAGGGAGTAGTGGGATTTACTGGTTTAGGGTGAGGGATAAAGGAGGGTTTTCGGTTTTGAGAAGATACGACCTGTTGTGATTCTTTATCTCTTTTAGTATCCTCTACCCAACTCTGAGGCTGAGCCATGAGGACATCGGCCCGAATCTCATCCTTGAGGCCACTGATAAAACACTCTTGAAAAAAGGCATCAGACATGCCCTCTGTTCGAAATGTCAGGAACTCAAAGGCAGCTATAAAGTCTTCCACTATTCCCAATTGTTTCAACATTTTCAAACGACCCAAATGGTTGGTGTCAGTGTTAAAGCATTCATAAATATTTTCCACAAAGTGTGTCCAAGAAATATACCCTTGACGAGACATTTTTCTCCATTGCCACCATTGCCAACGTTCTTTATCTAGATGGAGAGCACCATACCAGATTTTGGCCAAGTCATCTTTAATGTCGTATAAAGAGAAATAATGTTCCATTTGGGTTACCCAACCAGTGGGGTTTGAGGCATCAAATTTGGTCACATCCACCCGCAGAAGTCATAGGTCACGTTGAAAGTGATGGTGTTGAAAGTTATGGAAATGAGACAAATTCTCACCTTTAGTATGTGGGGGTGAGTCATAGGAAGGGTTATCTGTAGGGATAAGAAGCCTGGGTCAGAGGGACGAAAAGATAGATTCAAGCTGGGTGGTCAGGTCTTTTTTTATTTCCTCCATTGAGGACTGCATGGTTGTATTGATGGAAACAACATTGGCACTGAGTTGTTTCACTTCTTGTTGGGTCTCGATGAGACTATATTGCAAGGTATTGAAGCGAGCTTCCAAGTCTTGGCTACGATTATGGGCCATGAGGATGAGGGAACCAAAAAGGGGCCAGTGGGGTCAAAATATTTTCCGAAAAATGATATGTATGAATGTGATAAGTTAGAAGAGATGAGTCCAATGGAATACGTCTCAAATAATGGTGAAACTTTTTCTAGATGAATTCTTAACTAGGAAGAAATGTGTAGTTACTTGGCAACCCGAACACAGTTGTGCGACAATAGATCTTGTTTGTTTTAATTTTTTTATTTTGTTGTCCCCAAGGGTTAGGTATTCAAGGGTTCTACAGATAAGGCTTTTCCTTATGCTATAGCTCTCTGATATACGTGCAGGGTCCAACAGTAGTACTCGACCCAATATCTTAGGGCACTAACTAAGGAGGATAGACCGTACCCTTAGTCATACTACCTGACTACTCAGGTACTAGTGAGTATCTTCCTGAGTGTTGTTCCTGGTGGAACTATAGCAGTCAAGAAACCAATCTATTTATCTAAAGAGGGCTTCAGGAAATCTAGGACGACCTGTACATAGGTGTTGTCTAATGCGCTACCACTCGAAGGGGTACCAACAGGGGTTACAAGGGTGGACAACAGATGTACACTTAAGAACCACTTGTATTTCTTGCATTTATGAATCCCTCAACCACGTTTTTATGTGCTTAATGACAAATATTCATGGCTTAAAGATGCTGGAATACATCTGTACCTTGAAAAAAAATTTACCCACAAATTCTGCCAAGAAAAGTGATCTGATACCACTTATAATATACCATATATAAAAGTATGCAGAACATAAATAAAATGTTAGAAATGGGAGAATAACAGTAATATAACCAGAACAATCACCACAATAAAACTAAAATAATATAAGAATAACAACTGAAATAACACTTTGATTCCGAGAGCAATGTTCACGAGCCTCTTCGAGGGGGCAACCTCTAGTTGAGCAGAGCTCTATTACAATAATCTCCAGGCTAGGGTTCTCATACCCTTGACTCCGATTTATACTAAATATGTCTATTAAAAGAAGCATCTAGAGGAAGATCCTTGTAGAAGCGAAAGCTTCTATTAGGTCTTCTTACATTCAACTTATTCTATTTTATTGGAAGGTCTTATTAATATTGACCTTTATTACATCCGAATATATTGTTCTACCTATGTGCGGGTTAGGACCCTAATAGATGTGATGGACCCTCATAGGTTATACAAGTGATTCCAACATCCTAGGCCTCGACAAAGGCAACCCAAAATAAATTCCCAGGTGCCCAGGGGGGTGCAATACTACTATGCCTAACAAATATATCGTGAGCCTGCATACATATGAAAAAAATTGAACTATTAGTACAAAATACTAAAATTCAAAACATAAACACAACATTTTGAGAATTATATGATATTTAAATTTACACATGATACGCGTCACGCTAGTGACTTGTCCATTCCAGATGGAAAATCCCTGGCATTGCCCAGTGCCAAATCCTATAGAAACAAGAGAACATATAAAAAAATTGAGGATGTCATAAAATAAAGAAATGACTATGTTGAATGTTTGAAATGTGATACATACTTGTGTGTATGGTGCACCTAATGAAATTGTTTCCTCTATTGTTGCATCAATGGTGAGGTTGGGCACTGATGCATCCATAGGCGTAGAGGGTTTGATGCTAGGATGCAACAAATACAAAAAACCATACAATCAAATATCTATATAAATATAGAAAATACCAAATAAATATATAACAATGAAGAACAAAAAAAAGGGTTAAGATACCAACCTCGTCCATGAAGCTATGCTGTCAAGTGGGCTCTATAGGTCCATATGATGTCTTCCTGCAACTAGAGCATCTATGAGGTTCACATGGAGGGATGTTATGTCCATGTTCCCTCTCCTCATTGTATTGTCATGTGCATGTTGACACTCCAAACCCCCTATCAATGTCACTCACATGAACCTTCAGTCGAGATAGTGCAACAAAGCTACTGTGTTGCACTAGGCTACGAGTCAATCATGAGATGGCTAGTTGTACCTGTTGGAAGTTATATGCAATAGGAGGATGCTAGGTAGGGGGGTAAGGCCTTCACCTAGGGGCACAAGGACCTAACTCGGGGTCTCACCTGGCTTGATCTCGGTCCTATGCAAACCCTTGACCCACCATATGAAAGTCACTAATGTTAAATTAGTTGACATGTTTACCCATAATAAACTCAACCAATAATTTCCTTAGAAAATATAAGGGCATCTCCATATTATTGTAGGGAGGTTTATCAAAAACCATATACCAACTATCCATCCAGTTTTGACTAATCTGGGGATGGATGCACCAGTCAATGGATATGTGTTTTTTGGTCAATGGTAGTTCTTGTCCATTTCTAGGCTCCGTAAAAATAGACAATATTTGTTTTTTTGAAATGCCCAGTTCTTTGATTTGGTTTATATCCAAACCAATTCTAGAGTACTCATACATTCTTTTCCTATAGTCAGAAATAGATGTCAATTTCCCTTGGGAACTTGCAATAGGCTGGACAATGATGTCTAAAGAAGTGGCCAAGGAGACTCTGTCAGGTTCTCTAGTCTCCCTTAATTGTTCCTCAAGGTTTCTTAATATCAACAACCCCTCATCGATTTCACTTTATACATTTTGTGGTGGTGGTGATGGGTTGGGAATTTGATCTTCTTGGTTTTCTTGTGAGGTGTTTAAATTTTCTTGGGGTTCCATTGTATTGTATATGCTACAATTTAATATCCATGGCATGTAAATTAGTTTCCTTTTTTATTTAAAATACTAAATTACAATTTTTTTTCAATTTAGATTATTAGGAGCAATATATTAAATTAGATTGACTAAATTGAATTAAAGCTAAAATAAATGTGACATACCTTGAAACATGGTGGTGGTGGCTGTGGCAATATCCTATAATATACCTTGAGAGTGTGCACTTCTTTCCAGTGATTCTTAATCATGTCATTTCCACTTTTTGACCACAAGTTCTTGCACTCACCCTTAATTAATTATGCTTATACAATAACTACATTAACTAGTTATATGTACTTAACCCTATTTAATATGTTAGAAATAAATTTACATGGAAAACAAAGTTGTAACAATATATATGATAGTGAGCATGTTGTTTGGCATTTGAATAGTTTTATGTTCCTAATTACATGCATTGATGTTGACCTCATAACTTTAATGTCTCAAACTACAACCTATCATTTTAATGAAATTTCTTAATCTACTACATTTAAAATTATTTAAAAAAAATAATTATAGTTTATTTATTATTCAATGAACTTGATTATAATATTTTATTATCAACATGTCTAAGGAAATAATTCAATTAATTATTTTAAATCTTAAAATTAAAATATAATTTATTATTATATATTTATAAATCTATATCTATATAACAAATTTATTATTATATATTTATACATTTATATCTATATAAAATATTTATTATTGTATATTTATACATCTATATTTATATAACGACAAAGAAAAAGGAAAATTTGACATATTAAATTTTTTTATAAATAATAAAAAAATAATCTATTTATTTTAATATTTATTTTAACATCTTTTATGATAAAATAAAATCTCAACATTAGAATCTAGAACTTTTAATTTTTTTAATAGAATATTACTATCAATATACATGTATATACATTATATTATATAAAAAACATAAAATGTTCTTATATTAGGATGTTTATAAAACTTTATAGCATCTCATTCCTTTTTCAAATTATTAGTAACTTATTTTCATTTTGTTTTAACAATATGTTATGTATTTTAATTTCTATTCTATTATCACTATCTTATATAATGACCTTATATCATCTCATTCCTTTTTCAAATTATTAGTAACAATATGTTATGTATTTTAATTTCTATTCTATTATCACTATCTTATATAATGACCTTATATCATGTCATTCCTTTTTCAAATTATTATTTTTCAAATTATTAGTAACTTATTTTCATTTTGTTTTAAGTGATGTAATGCTCCGATTGATATCAAAATTTTAGTTTGTGTAAAATTCCCAACACATTTTCCCCACTTAAACAATCCTATCAACATTTAAACATTTCACAAACAAAAGCCAGGATCGAAGGATTTATGTTTCCAAATGAACTGATTATAATTACCATATCACCTAGGGTTCACTTGTCATCGTATGATTAGGTGGACAAAACAATGACAGATCATAAGAAACTTTTACATGTTGGCATCATGTTTTAAATGGACAGGTTAATGATCGACGGTAGGAAACTTTTACACATTGTGTAAAACACATATTGGGCAACTTTCACATTTTACTGTGTGCAGAGTATGCTTCTCCTGTACACATTGTACAACAATTTTATTCTGGTTTAGATTCATAATCCAACATAAATTGTTTGAACTTAACTCAGTGATTCACACAAACATAGATATATACAAAGATTTTCAAACAACATTGTTTGAACAATTTTATTTTCTTGATTTCAAACATAGTCACTCCAATAACTAATTCTACACTATAATCCTGAGAGACATAGATAATTGGAGTTTATTTCGATCATTTCTATTTATCTACAGTTCTTAATTGCTTTTGAGCGGCGATAGTGAGTCCAGGACCGTGACTTCTAGGTGCACCTCTCAGCCAGTATGCATTTAACCATTCAATATTGCAACCCTTTGTCCATTGCAATTCAAATTTAATTCATGAGAAAGCATTGGAAAACATCTGGCAATTCAAATTTAAAACATTGGAAAACCCTTTGTCCGTGGCAATTCAAATTTAATTCATGAGAAAGCATTGGAAGGCATCTGTGTCAAACATTCATCAGAAAGCATTGGAAAACATCTGTGCCAGACATTATATTGCATTAAATCATTGCATGTGATGTCGAACATCATATTTGATTAAATCCCTTACCCATTGGTTTAGATTCATAATCCAATATAATTCTTAAACATAAATTGTTTAAACTTAACTCAGTGATTAACACAAATATGCATATATAGAAAGATTTTCAAATAAAACATTTCCACATTCGTTAAAAGCCCTTCAATGGCGTGCACTTTCCACATTGTAAGCAGAGCAGAGCACGAGGTAGCTAACGACTACAACTGACTCATAACTAAATCTCAATATGCGATCATATAAGAAATCGTCTGGTCTTTCTTCCGGATCTGTATCTACCATGTCAACGATCTATCATTGGTAGAAACGATCTGTGTGCTAATGGTGGAGGTGGAAGCCACGTCCATTTCTACATTGGCCAAGATCCATGGATGATCTACACCACGTTTAAACAGTAATTTAGTACTCCGCCCATCAAGAAAAGTCAAGAAAAGTCAAGAAAATAATAACTCACTCAAGATTTGATTGCAAGAAAATCGGCGCGTGCTGTCCTTCTGCAATATTCCAAGAACGAGTTCCTTTGCGGAATCGGATATGAACCGGCCACTGAGATTTGGCTGTGTATTTTGTATTTGCTCATACATGACCATGGAGTCCTCCTCTGCATAAAAAGGTGTCCTCCCAAAGAGAAGAACATATAACATCACTCCTGCGCTCCATATATCAACCTCGTACGAGTACCCATTTCCACTCAACATCTCTGGAGCAGAATATCCCAATGTCCCCACGTTATCGTTGATTACATTTTGAGAACCTGTAAAAATAAATAATCCATCAATATGCTACGAGGGACTGCAAAATTTACAAATAAATCCTCAAGAATATTTCTGCAACGTACCTTTGCATATCGACCTATCAAAATTTCCAAGTTTGAAAACCCATGAAGAGGGATTTATATTCTTTGCAGTGTTTGATATTAAAATACTGGATGGTTTTACGTCTCTGTGAATGATTCTCCACGAGTGGCAGTAATCAAGGGATTGGACAAGAGATTGGATTATTCTGGCTGCTAGTCTCTCAGAAAGGACGCCAGTTACATGAGCGTCGATAAAACGCTGGAGATCTCCTGCATCACATAGATCGGAAATCATATAGACAGTCTTCGACCACTCATATTTCCCCACCCGTTCCTGCGGGAAATAGGCTATGGACCTCAAGATTCCGGGGTGTCTGCGGGGTAAACCACTCTGCAACATGTACAATAAATCCATCTCACGCATTGCATTACCCGTAACGGGCATCTTTTTACACGCGAATTGCTCCCCTGTTGTTCTATCAGTGCACTTGTACACCACTCCCATCCGTCCTTGACCAATCACCTCCCCAAACTCATAAAGCTTCTCCACAGAAATTTCGTAATCGTCTTCATCGTCATCATTTATCACATCCCGTCTTCTCAGACAACTACACAAAAGATTTATCGCACGCAGCATGGTTTTAACGTGCCTGAAACGATTGAGAAGAAAAATTCACCACGGTTCGTTGACGAAAACAGTTCTAAAGAGCAGATCAGAGAAATTTTCTCCAATTTAATCTCGAACTCACGAGTGGATAAAGAGAGTCAGGCAATATATGTAGCTATTCAGTTGGGCCTGGAACTCAAAATTTGAGAGCGCAAGTGAGATGGGATTGCGAGGAAACAGCGGTATCCAGTTATATCATCTCTTACGATTACCGTGTTCAAACCGTCCTTATAAAACCACTACTACCATGATCAAACCGTCACTATTTGAGAAATGCTTGTTTTTAATCAAGACACACAGGAATTGTTTTAAAATCTTATCCCAGAACATAATAATTTCAACGATGAAAATTTATATTTAAATATGGATATAAATATAGATATATGGGTTAGTATTATTAGTTTTTAACATGCAAAATGTTTGGTGATAGTTTTGTAAAAATATTCAAAATTGTAAAGATTTTGTATAGTTTTTATAAAATTTTGACCATTTTTAAGATAAAATAATTTTATTTTATAAAATTTGGGCCAATTGTGTTTAAAAAAAAATGGAAATTGATAAATCTTTTTTTGGAAAACCATTAAAAATTAGCCCATTGGCTAAATTTAGTCCCTAAAATCATCTATGATAAAGATTTTGGCATTGAGTGATTTGACAAAAAAAACTTACAAAAATGTTTGTGAATGAAATCCTCCTTATGTTTGTTTTTTACAATATGCTCCCACTTTACCTCCATGAGAGATTCTTTTAGCTTTTTTTGCAGTAAAATATTTGTTTAAAATCTCTATTTCCATTTGCAATGTTAGTAGTTTTCTTTTGAGCTCCTTGATTATTTTTTATGCAAGTTTGCCACATTAGGATACTCATATGGGGTTGGTTCAGATATAAAGCAATAATTTTTCTTCCAATGATGCCCATTCACCATTATGGTCTCTGCTACGAATGGTTTTGAAGGTGACTCGGGTAAGTGTTGAATCTCTATAGGATATGTATTTCTTCCCTTCCACCAAGTTATCTATACAACTTTTCAATGCTAAGACGTCTGCTCCTTCCAGGGGTATGATTATTCGAATACTTTTTATGTTTTCACTTTTTTTCAAGTATTTTTTTTGTTTAATTTTACATGAAATCTGATGAGAAAGTATTGGATCTACAGGTTTGAGTAACTAATTCTGAGAGCTCTGTAGCAGCGATGGGCTCTTTCCAAGATAAATCACTTCCACATCACACTCTCTCACCTGGAGAGAGTTGCCCACAGGCTTGACAATCTGCTTCTTCAACCACAACCACCTCCCTCACTTGAAGAGAGTGTTGCACACATGCCTCACAACCTGCTTCTTCAACCAAAACCACCTCCTTCACCTGAAGAGAGTGTTGCACATCGGCCCGACAACTTGCTTCTTCAACTTTTTTCCCTCACAAGGAGGAAAACAACAAGGCTCAGCAAGAAACAGACGACGGCAACAAGACACACTCAGCCAAGGGACTGCATGGCCACAACAACCCACAATTATAACACACACGCCATAGACAATTACATGATGTTCAAGCTTCACAGAAGACACAACTCAGTCCACGGGTTCTCACTAGGTTCAGGATGTGTGACCAGAAGACAAAAAACAGAGGTCGATGATGGAGGTCTTCGATTCAGAGGGAGGATAGGAGAATGGACAGGACGAACAACCTTCCCGTGAGGGTTTCCTTCACTGTGCGCAAGTATGCAGATGCAGACACAAAGGAAAAAAGGTTCAGATGCCCCAGATCTCAGTGAACTCAGGGAGAGGATGACAGAATGGAAGACCGAACCCCCAACACAACTGACTTTTGCAACTTTAACTGCATGCGCTGAGGTCGACACTTGTCTTCCTGGAGCTGCATGCACTCCACTTAGAATACATCCCTTTTCTAGGAACTTAGGACAAAATTCATCAATTGTCCACTTTAATCTTTAGGAATAATAATAAAATAGTATCCCCTTGGAGGTAAGCCCCCCTATCTTATCCCCTAGGCCCAAACACTTAGCCTCCTCCCTTACTCAACATTATGGAAAATTAGTCCCCATTCTTTCTTCGCGGTCGGTCTACATGCATACCATTTTGTAACATCCCTAGCCACCCACTGGCCAGACAATGCCACTACTGCAGAATATACACTTATATATAATATGCACTAAATAAAATTAACACATTTAACATAGATTTATTGTTGTCATACATACTTAAATAGAATTAACACTAATTCAAACTTGCAATGAAATACATGATAACATACAAGCATCACAGACATGCATTGTATGTAAATTAAGCACAAAATGATACTTATCTTTTAACTGGAGGAACATCCCCCAACTGCGTGAAGACCTTCCACGAACCCCCCAGCCTCAGACCACACTGCTTATCACTTTTAGTAGTAGTTCTCCCCCAAGATGGGACTAAGCCCCATTGGGCAAGGGATTCCTAGGCTAGGCAAGGTCAACAAGGAGGTCACACGATCTCAAAGGAAAGATTCTCTTCGAGGAGCCACTTACGCCCACTGCCCACAAACTCTCATTCCCCACATGCTTGTCCCACCTGAGGAGTATACACCTTCACTGTCCTATATTCCTTCGACTGTTAAACCTCCCTTTCCTTGGGATTCAACAACAGGCTAGACCAGAATTCTCTGAGCTCTCTGGAAGCCAGAAGACCCTTTCCAAGAGTTCTCACTTCCTCTGTGCACTCTCTCACTTGGAGAGAGTCACTCATAGGCCTGACAACCTACTTTTTCAGTCAATCTTCGACTCAGATCCAGTAAAGTACAGGTGACAACAACAACAATAGGAAAATGGTTATGGACAGCCCAAAATGGTAACAGTCGAGCATTAATACACAACATGGCTCTGGCAACTGATGGAAGCAACCCAAAGACGATTCAATGCAGAATCGACTCTACAAAAGAGGATAGGTTGGGCACATGACTCATGCAGGTCAGATTCACGGTTCTAGGTTTTCATAGTTGTGTGGCTATGCAAAGAGAAATCGTAGAGGCCAACAATGTAGATGACAGTTCAGTCACCCGGGTTTTCTCTAGTTCCACGGAATGTACTCAGAAACCAAATCTAGAGGCAATGACCAGCTCTTGGGTTCAGACGGTGGATTCTGAATAGGAAGCCCCCTCAACACAGCTGACGTTTCAAATTTTAGATGCATGCACCCAAGTTGACACTCGTCTTCTTGGAGCTGCATGCTTTACAATTGAATTCATTCCCCTTTACCAGGAACTTAGGACAACACTAATCAATTTTCCACCTTAGCCTTTAGGAAATAATAATAAATTGTTATCTCCCTTTAGAGGCAAGCCCCCTAGCTCAGCCTCTAGGCCCAAACACTTAGCCCCCCTCCCTTGCCCAGTGTTGTAGAATATTAGTCCCCCATCACTCTTTCTTCATGGTTGGTCGGCACACAACGACGTTTATATTTTATTAATGATCTACATAATTACATATACAAAATCAGGCTCTTGGCCTTTAACACTTAGGCTCTCCGACTTAATAAACACATAAGCCCACTATCTTATATACACTTGGCTAACCGGCCTATAAACATGATTACAATTCATAATAAAATTGGGGCACTAAATAGGTTGAATCCATTTATGCATTTAGAAATGCAATTTAAACAACAAAAGCTTACAATTTCGTCTAGATTTGTGTTCTCAAATTCCAGTAAAAAAAGGAAAAAATGTAAAACACTTAAACAATTCCTTAGTTTATCCTAATTTAGGTTATTGTTGTGGAAATTTTTAAATCTATACAATATTGTGAATTTAGATCTGTGAAACTCAAAAAATTATAATAGTTTTAAAATCTATGTCATCTTCTCTCCCAATGAATGAAACTAATGGTTTTATGTTGCCTTGGTAAAATATATTTTCCTCTGACAAAAAATTTGATTTTGGAAAAAGTTTCCTGCACTTTACATATTCTTTGAATACAAAAGTTGTTCTTATAACATCATTTCCATTTTAGGGATGAGTAATTTTGATTTTGGAAAACGTTTTCTCCACTTTCCATATTCTTTGAATACAAATGTTCTTATAACATTGTTTCCATTTTAGGGATGAGTAATACTGTGCATTATTATTCCACTTGGATTTTGTGATGTACATTGTAAAATGTTGTGCATTAGCATTCCAATTTGACTTTTGTCATGGATACTATTTTTTCTTCTTATTATGTTTTCAACTTTGATAATGTTAATAATTGATCATTCTTTAAAATGTTAGAAGGTTGCATGTACTAATTATCATTAGGTTGTGTAAGTTTTTTTTTCAACAAGATACCTAATGAGAAACATTGTTCCTTGAGAAAATTACTATGGCATAATATCTTTAAGTCGATAAAATTTGGAAGAATAGTTACTAATTGTTAAAATCTAATTTGAATTGTCCATATGGTCTTTGTAATGATTTATTTTGATGTGCCTATTATTCACACACATGTTTCTCGTGAGAAATGTCTTTAACACATATATCAAACATTGCTTCTCATGTAATTTAATTCTGTAGTGTCATTGCCATGTATGTGATAGGCCAACTCGATGTTTGATTTGAAACCAAGGAAATTTTATGAGTGATCAGTATGAATCCTCATACAAAGAATACAAATAGAGAAAATTAAGATATATCTATAGTTTTGGATATCATATGTTATCAAGTGGATGTAGATGCACTTGCATGTATTCCCTCAAATTAAATAATATAAAAATAAATAAAAACAAATCTCTCTCAACTGCAAGTGAGATGGAGCTCACAAAAATTCAACTCAATAGACAAAAAACAATTACATTTATAGCACGAAGGCTCAACAACAAGATTGGACCCAACTCCTTAATTTGTGGATCTCAAACTACCTGCATGCTAAAGTTGAATTCTGGTACAACAAACTAGGAACAATGTAGTAAAAAAATTATAATTTGACAACATTTAGATGTCTTCATTTCGACATTATTCCAACATTCCCCCTTAATGGATAAATGGATTTTATACAACACCTAACTTTCTTATCAAAATTTCAAATTTGAGTTTTCCAAGAGGCTCGATAAATATATCAAGCACATTATCACTTGTATTACAAAAGATTAAATCAATTTCCTTTGATTCAATCTTCTCTCTCAAAACATGGTGTTGTAGCTATGTCCTTTGATATTGCATGATATACTGGATTATGTGCCAATTTTCTAGCACTTTGATTATTACAATTAATGTTTGTTGGTCCATTTTTTTTCTCTTCAACATATGCAAGAATTCTACGCAACCAAATCACTTCACAGGTAGCATTGCTCAAAGATTTGTGCTCAGCTTATGTTGACAACAAAGAAATAGTTGGTTGTTTCTTTATACTCCACGAAATAACCCGTGATATGTTAAGAACCAAACATCAATATACATAGAAAAACCTCAAAAAACGTACTCAACGCCTTGAAAAAGAGATAATTTTAGATAATAAGCCTCTTCAAGGGGGAAACCTCTTTTTACCCCACTTAAATGTTCAAGTACAAGATTATTCAAAATGAAAATGTCTCATTGGTATATATAGGAGACTAGGAGGTATAATTACAACTAATGGCCCAAAGATTGTTAGAAAAACAGGACCACGGAGCAATAAAATAAAACAAATGCAGAAACAAAACACAGAAGACACACAATACAAGAGAGACACAAATTTACGTGGTTCACCCAGTGTGGGCTACGTCCACCAGAGAAATTGCCAAGTCCTTCCTTTATTATTATCCAACAAATGAAGGGATACAACCTACAACAAAACCTGTTGTAACTTCCTCTTCTTTCTCTCACAGTCTCCTCTCTCAGAATACAATATTCATCGTCAATCATAGCTGCAATACATTTCCCTCATAAAAGAGGGTTGCCTTCTAGGGAAAAAACCCTAACATAATCTCTATCGTTAGATCTGCGACCTTATAATGAACGGTCCAGATTTATAATGAAATTACAATATACTTTTATAAGGCAATTTTTGCT
>ML778286.1:536819-549295 GCA_009831015.1 Picea engelmannii
GAAGGGATACAACCTACAACAAAACCTGTTGTAACTTCCTCTTCTTTCTCTCACAGTCTCCTCTCTCAGAATACAATATTCACCATCAATCATAGCCGCAATACATTTCCCTCATAAAAGAGGGTTGCCTTCTAGGGAAAAAACCCTAACGTAATCTCTACCGTTAGATCTACGAACTTAAAATGAACCCCGCAGAGGGGGTACCTCCCCTCTGCACTCCCCCACGTGGAAGAGTGTACATACTTTTGGGGTGTAAATACTTCATGGGGTATAAACACAGCTGAAAGCAAGGACCTCTGAATTAGGAAGATAACCAGGCTCCACAACCAACAAAGATGACATAAATAAAATAACATTACTAATATAATATGCCCCAATTAAGGGGTAATGAGCCAATATTAGGGCTTAACATGCCCCTCCCCTTGAGACAAGTGTTCTTTGGAACGCTTGAGTAACTCTGTATGCTTCTGTATAAAATATTCATCTTCCCAAGTGGAATCTTCAACCGATAGTTTCCTCCATTTAATGAGATACTCTGAAATGGATCTATTCCTCAACTTGCGAATTGTTGTGTTAGTGATGGCTTTAGGCTCTAATATGATTTTTCCTTCCTCATTAAGTTATGGAAATACAGTTTGAACTGGGATCTTTTCGCCTATAACCTTCTTTAAGCATGAAACATGGAAAACTAGGTGTACTCGTGAAGATGCAGGTAGCTCCAATTTGTATTCCATAGTACCAATCTTTCGCAACACCTTATAAGGGCCATAGTACTTTGGTGATAATTTATTATCCTTCTTGGCTTGCTTGAGGGACATCTGTTTGTATGGTTGTAGTCTTAAAAACACCCAATCCCCTACTTCAAAACTTCTTTCACTACAATGTTGATCTACTTGTTGTTTCATGCGATTATGTGCCATGATCAGGTTGTCCTTTAATATTTGGAGAACTTGTTGTTGATTTTCGATGTGATCTTCCACTGCTTGAACCTTAGATTTTTATTTTAGAGAATAAGTGATGGAAGGAGGGTGGTATCCATAAAGTGCCATAAATGGTGTCATTTTTGTTGCAGTATGAAAATAAGTGTTATACCACCATTCTACTAAGGGTAACCATTTGAACCATTGTGTTTGTTTATCAGAGACAAAGAAACGAATGTAGCCTTTTAGGCATTTGTTCACTATCTTGGTTTGTCCATCAGATTGAGGATGATAGGATTAGCTATGAGAAAATTGAGTACCCAAACAAGAAAACAATTTTGTCCAAAAATGTCCAGTGAAGATGGGATCTCTGTCACTTACAATAATCTTTGGGTTGCCATATATCTTTTGAACTGTCTCCGTGAATGTGGTGGCCACTGTACTAGCTTTGAAGGGATGAGAGAGTGCACAAAAGTCTGTGTACTTGGTCAGTCTATCAACAATCACCATGATTACACTCTTTCCTTCAGACTTTGGTAACCCTGTGATGAAATCCATGGAAACCTCCTCCCAGCGCTGACTTGGGATGGATAATGGTTATAAAAGACCTGGGGTCTTAATTGTTTCCACCTTATTTTGTTGGAAAACCAAGCATTCTTCCACAAGCGTTTGACCATCAGTTTTAAGGCCATCCCAAAAAACATCCTTCTTGACTCTATGGTAGGTTTTCAAAAATCCCGAGTGACCTCCTACTAGAGAGGTGTGAAATTTTATCAAGGTGGATATCAGTGACCACCCACCTTTTCCAAATGGCTCAAAATGACTTTCTGACAATTTTCACAATTTACTATTTTGAGCAGGTTTTAACTTCTGGGGCCATTTTGAGGGCCCAAATGAAGGTTTTTCAAGATCAATATTCTCAATGATATCCAAAGGCATGATTGATACCCCAAAATGAATCTCCTCAACGATACCTTTCCAACGAGCTATCACACGTGTAAAACAAAGATTGTATGCAAAAGTTACGATCACGGGAAGTTGATGTACTAACTTACCCAAACGGGCCCACATGACTTTTGGCGCTTCATCTCCTAGGGTTAGGTTTTTGGATGTCTAGGACTTTTGGCATTCCTGTCTATTGTAAAAAGGTCTTCCGAGCCTCATTGTAATGATCTTCTTGTGAATGCGAGTAGCTGACACATCTCTTCTCAGAGATAAGCTGCCACCATTCTAGCGAGTCTTTCACTCTGTATTTTTACATTCTCTGTACATTTCTCTGATTAATATAAATCGTGTATTACTGTATATCTATGTTTATGGTTTCATCTCTGATACATTTCTATTATATTATTGAATATATGTGATATCTCTGTGCATTTCTTTATTATATCTCCTCTCTCATTTCGTGCTAAAAATAATCTGGATCACAATTCCAATCGTACCTTTTGTTTGAGTTGGGAGTTCTTACATAAATATAAACGATCTTTGTACCATAGTGAATCATTTTTCCATGTAAATGTATCTGATGCACTGGAATCATGCTGCAACCTTTGAATGAGATTCCACACCTTTTCACCATTCTTCCATTCATCCCTTGCTTCTATTATCCAATCGGGTTGGATGATCGAGATAGCAAAGAGAAAGGCCTCAACATCTTCATCCTTTCTTGAGAGTGCATATACCAAAACTTTTTGCTTCCCCTTTTTATAGAGGATTTCAAAATCATAACCCAATATCTTGGTTATCCATTTTTGTTGTTCTTCTGAAGATAATCTTTGTTCCAAGAAGTATTTAAGGCTATCATGATCTGTTTTGACCTTGAAGTGCCTACTTATTAGGTAAGGATGCCATTTCTTCAATGCATGTAGTATTGCCATCATTTCCTTCTCATAAATGGGTTTTTGTAAGTCCTTTCCCTTGAGTGGTCGACTTTCAAAATCCAAGGGCCTTCCTTCTTGCATCGGGACAACACCAATTCCATTTCTCGAGGCATCACATTCTACAATAAAGGTTTTTGTGAAGTCTGGAGTGGTCAAGACAGGAGCTTTACACATCACCTCTTTAAGTTGTTCAAAAGCTTTAGTTGCCTCTCGAGTCCATGAAAATGAATCCTTCTTAGTTAGTGCCATTAAACATGTTGTTATTCTTCCATAGTTCTGAACAAACTTGCGGTAGTAACCTGTCAAACCCAAAAATCCTCTAAGATTCTTTAATGTTTTGGGAATCGACCAGTCCATCATGGCCTTAATATTGTTAGGGTCTACCTTGACACCTTCATGAGATACAATACGACAGCTCCTTTACTCCAAAGAAACATTTGGATGGTTTGGCATATAGTTGTTTCTCCTTTAGTAGTTGTAGCACCTTGTCAACATGTCGCACATGATCCTACCAAGACTTGCTATAGATTAGTATATCATCAAAAAATACTCACAAAAATTTTCAAAGGAAGGGCTTGAAAATGGAATTCATCAACCCTTGGAATGTAGAAGGTGCATTTGTAAGGCCAAAAGGCATGACCAAAAATTCATAATGGCCTTCATGAGTTTGGAATGTTGTTTTTGGGATATCTTCTTCCTTCATTCTGATCTGATGATACCCTGAACGGAGATCCAATTTTGTGAAATAGATTGCTCCATGTAGTTCATCTAACAATTAATCAATGACGAGAATGGGAAACGTATCTTTAATAGTGATCTTGTTGAGCTCTCTATAATCGGGACACATACACCATGAGTTATCTTTCTTCAATACCATTACCACTGGTGCAGAGTAAGAACTTTGGCTAGGTCTAATAATGTTAGCTTCTAACATTTCTTCAACCATGTTCTCAATTTCACTGTTTTGGGTGTAAGGGTATCTATATGGCCTGATGTTAGAAGGAACGCTCTCAGGAATTAGGTGAATTCCATGATCATGATTGATGCAGGTGCAAGCTCCCCCTCCGACACCTGCTTACACGATCGTTCTCCTTTGCCTTCTTTCTGATCCGAAGTGGCTCTTTAGATCCCCAAATTAAATCTCTGCTAAAACCTGATCCATAGGTCCTTTCCCTTTTCCTCACAGTCTTCTGCACTTAACCGTCATCTTCCCCGACTCAATATCGGGTTTTGGGGTTTCGTCCTTTCCGCTGTCAAGAGTTCTTGTACTCTCAAACTCCCGATCTCCAATGAGCTCCCATATGGCCTTAGCCCCTCCTGGCTAGACTTTCTATTCCATGTGACTAGTTCTCATAAGACCGCAGCCTTATGTTCCTTCCGTCGGGGTTTTCGGCTTCGAAATCCCGATGAAATATTTTTCCCGCTAGCCCTCCAGGATAAGCTCGTGGTCCACGTGACCTCTATCTCACAAGACCGCAGCCTTGTCTCCCATCGGGGTTTCAAACTTTCCAATGTCCAAATACAATCATCCTCAGGATTCATGATCCCTCAAATCTTGACGCGCTCTTCACACGTTAACCCTCTTGGCTAGACTCTGGTTCTTATGACCGTTATCCCCATGACCTCGGTCTTATCCCTCATTGGGGTTTTGCAGTTTCCAATGCCAAGATGCATATGCCCACGGGATTCCTGATTCCTTGAACCCTGACTCTCGGCTATGCTGACAACTGGCCCCTTAAATGGAACTTTCCACTTATCTGATATGCTGACAGCTGGTTCCCACAATGGCGACTTCCTTCCTTTCAGAGTTTCGGGCTTCGCGATCCCGAAATGCCCAAACCACTTGTCATCAGGATTTTCGATATCCCAATGACCAAAACGCCGATAGACAACTTCCTTGTCGGGACTTTTCCCGATGGCTCCGATTGCTGCCACGCGTCCTCCTCTGATGGACGGCCCCGATTTCTCTAGGATTTCGAGACTTGTGATGTCCCAAATTTTTCGACCTTAGGAACTCCGATTTCCAGATAGCCAATATATCGACTCTCTGTGGATTTCTGACACCTGTCTCTCTAGACAGACGGCTCAGATTATGATGGGGTTTTCCAAGTGGAATTACCCGATCTCTTGTCCATGGGAATGTCGATATCTCGACTCTCGATGCCTCGATCTTTGCCATGCGTCACCACAAACGGACAGTCCAGATCTTCTCAGCATTTCGAGACTTGAAGTGTCTCGACTTTCTTGTCCTTGTGAATCTAGATATGCCAATGGCTGAAGTCCCGATGGTAAACCTCGTGCAGCTCCTATCCAGTCTGACGGCTAACAGGTAACTTGCACAAGATCTAACAACCTAGATCTATTCTTCCGCGCACTCACTCCAGAGGATAAACTCTACGCGCCTTCACCCAATCCAATGGCTGACGGGTATCTGGGTGATATCCGACGGATGTTGTGCTCCTCCCAAGCTTTTGCACTTTCTTCCTGCACTTGGAATAATTTCCAGTTCCTCAAAGGCCACAACCTTTGTCTATTTCCTCCTGCGAGCTCTCGACTTCAAGTTTGCCTCAACGTATAAAAACGTTGTTCCTCCTGATCTTTTACTTCTAAATACTCGAAGCATTCCTTGACTACTCCACTCCTTGCAGAGTCCTCACATGCACACGCAGGTTCTATCTCTCTTGAGCTTTTCTTGTAGCTTCAACCTCCACAGAAACTCGTCCTTGTTCCTTTGTCCCACAGATAGAGAATGTTTGGATGCCCTCCTCGCTCCGTTTGCTCCAACAACCTATGCCTAAGATTTCAGGCTGTTCAGTAACCCTATGAAGATCCTTCAATGGATTCTTCCTCTGAATTCCATAACTCAAAATAGTTCTCTTCTCTTTCCTGTGCCTATCTACACAATGACTCAAATTCCCACCTGGCAGAGTATCTTCTCAAAACTCCCAGTAGTTCTGTTCTCCTTCCGTGCACCTATGAACTCACTCAATTCCCACCTGGCAGAGCTCTCTGAATCCTCAGTGATTCTATCTCTTCTGAACTCGCAGCAGATTTATTCCTCTGTGCACTCCTTGCACCTGCTCAATGCCCACCTGGCAGAGCTCTTATAGAATCCTTCAGAGATTCTGTCTGCAACTGTGTCTTCTCCCACACAGCCTCACCTCTAAGGTATTCAACAACCTTGAGGTCTTCACTGAGTTGTTGATTCTAGTTCCTGTGCCGCAACACATCTTTGTCTGAACCCGCAGTGTTTAGAAGTGCAACCTCTGTGCACGACTATCAGAGCCCGCAGTGTTCTGTCACACCCTCCTAGTGTGAAGCCTCAAAGACTTTCACCTGAAATCAAAACAACCTACAAATGTACAACCACAACATACATTCACAACATATGAAGAACACTCACAGACATCCACATAACACACAATAATGCATGAAAAACTTCTCTTTGTATGAAATTGGCAAATGCCTGTATTTACAAAGTGTTCCTGAGCACGACCTGTAACAAGGTATCATCTCTTCTCTCGTCTTCTCTCTACTCGCAGAACTCTTTATTCACTACTCTCTTTTTTTCCCAATGAGATATGAAAATCTCTTTTACCTGAGGGGGCTCTTAGAGCGCTTCCCTCCAACCGACCTACCCTATTCAATTACATTGAATGGGCTGTCTAGTTCAGAATATGGATCTAGATCTCAGCCATACAAATATTAATGGCCGATAATATCTACATCCTGCACAAAGGCACGAATTCCCAGCTCAACAACTTAAACATTTAAATTACATTGAAGTCAGATTTAAATGAGGCTGCACCTCTCTCTTACCGTGCTATTTGAATTCGTCGGCGTGGCTAGCTGGCTGGCTGACATGGAGAGATGCTCCTGCATCAAACTCCTCAGCTGCAAAATCAAGAGCTCCTACTCATGATCTTCCCATCTCAACTGTTGGAAATCCTCCTGGATCCCAAATCATCCTCTAGAGTTGTTCATCCGCTCCATTTTGATGTTGCTTATGCGTTGCTACTGCTACTGCTTCCTTCTTCCTGTTCAGTCTCTCCTTGCTGACAGTGTCTGTTGATCGGATCATTAGCTCCATGATCTCTTCGATCACTTCATCGAGTTGCTCCCATGGCTGGCTTTGCTCATGCAGTCTCCTCAGGTTCAAATTTTTTTGGCACATGAGAAGATCACCATGATCTCCCATGCCTTCTTCGTCAGCTTCCAACTTTACCTATTGGATGTGCACACTCTGCACTTTCACCCTCTCTTGCAGGGCTTCTATATGTTCCCACAGATAAGAAAAACAAATGTTGTCTGCCTCTTCTCCTCCTTTTGCTGCAAACTCCCAGGTTGCAGTCCTTTCAGCTTCCTGGCTGAAATTATTGAGCCATTCCTCGGAATGCTCATCATCCTCTTATGCTTCTTCTTTTGCTATCAACTCCAATGCTACAGCTCTTTCAGCTTCTTGGCTGAAAGTAATGAGCCATTCCTCAGAATGCTCATCTTCTTCATCTGCTTCTTGGGCAGCTTCAAATATCTACTCCAATTCTTCCTTGACAATCTCAGCTGACTGTTCTTCTACTGTTGCTACATCTGCAACATAGATTTCTGCCTCCTCCTGGGCAAGTGGTAGGAATATCTCAATTCCCCCAATCATCAGAAGATCTCTAATATCCTCCTCCTCTGTTAGTTGCATCTGCTGATCTAAATTCATTTCTAAGATTACCTACTCTATTAGCTCCCCTAGCTGATTCCAACTCACTTATGAGTTGATGAGACCCACAGATAGTCTCATCTGCTCATCCCTGCCCACCTAGAAATATGGGATGCTTCTGCTGCTCTCCTGGTAGACTATGAGATCAACCGATCCCATCTTCATCAACAACCCTTGCTGAATTGAACTCAACTCCGAGTCCATGAGACCTTCAGACAGTCTCGAATCTTCATCTATGCCCACCTGGCAATCTGAGATGCTTTCGCTTCCCTCCTAGAAGTCCATGGAATCAACTAATTCCAACTCTATTTCCTTGCCCACCTGGAAAACTAGAAACCTTTCTTTGCCCTCTTGGCAGTCTTCAAGATCTCGTAGTGACCTCATACCATTTCCCAGATGGCAATGTGAAATTCCCGGGTTGTCCTCATGACAGTCTCCGAGATCCCACAACGATCCCATCCCATTGCCCACTTGGAAATATGGAATTTTATCTCTTCCCTCCTAGCAGTTCTTGAGATCCTCAACTGATCCCAATTCATTTTCAAAATCATCGAGACCTCTCCCAGTCTCTGGCTCACATACACAAATCATCTTTTCCTCTGTGGCCTTGAGGTTTTCAACAAACCTCAACCATCTGTTTAACAGCCTGCACTGCCCTCTGACCATCAACTCCTTGACTGGCCACTTTGCTTTTTCCTTCTTCATGGGCTACTCATACACCCATCTCAGCTTCTTATCCTTCCGTAGCTTCAATTTGAGCTCATCTATCCTCTTGTTCAAATGCATCTTCAACGCAATCCATTTCATCTCCGCTCTTATATCAGCGAGCTCTCTATCCATCCCTGCAAGATTTTCTACCTTGTTCTTCCTTCCAGCATGCCTATGGTCTTTAGTAACCATGGTGTTGTCTTTGCCTTCTTTCCTAGCAAACCTGCTATCACTCTGCATCCCAAGTGTTTCCATCTTCACTTACAGTCTCCCTGACTGCCTTCTCAATTGCTGCCTACCTGGAAACAAATCCTTACAGAGTCCTTAGTAACTCTATCTTCTTTCACCTAAAATATACAGATGAATTTCCTGCTCTAATACCACTTGATGTGTATCAGAGTGCTCTTTATCTCTTGCCTCTCTTGCCTGAAATATAAAGAAAAGAACAAAGCTCTGATACCACCTGATGTGTATCAAAGTGCTCTTTACCCCTTATGCCTCTCTTGCCTAAAATGTACAGACAAGGATCAAGCTCTGATACCGCTTGACGTGTATAAGAGTGCTCTTTATCTCTGGCCCCTCTTGCCTAAAATGTACAGACAAGAATCAATCTTTGATACCACCTGATGTAGGCGCGAGCTCCCCCTCCGACACCGACTCACAGGATCGTTCTCCTTTACCTTCTTTCTGAGCCAAATCGGCTCTTTAGATCCCAAAATGGAAACTCTACTAAAACCTGATCCACAGGTCCTTTCCCTTTGCCTCACAGTCTTATGCACTTAACCATGATCTTCCCCAACTCCATATCAGGTTCCGAGGTTTCATCCTTTCTGCTGTCAAGAGTTCCTGTACTCTCAAACTCCCGATCTTCGATGAGCTCGCATTCGGCCTTAGCCCCTCTTGGCTAGACTCTCTAGTCCATGTGACTAGTTCTCATAAGACCGCAGCCTTATGTTCCTTCCATCGGGGTTTTTGGCTTCAAAATCTCGATGAGCTCTTTCTCCCACTAGCCCTCTAGGATAAGATTGGGGTCCACGGGACCTCTATCTCACAAGACCACAGCCTTGTCTCCCATCAGGGTTTCGGACTTTCCAATGTCCAAATACAATCATCCTCAGGATTCATGATCCCTCGAATCCCGACGCACTCTTCACACGTTAACCCTCTTGGCTAGACTCTGGTTCTTATGATCGTTATCCCCGTGACCTCGGTCTTATCCCTCGTCGGGGTTTCAGGGTTTCCAATGCCAAGATGCATATTCCCATGGGATTCCTGATTCCTCGAATCCCGACTCTTCGCTACACTGATAGCTGGCCCCTTAAATGGCACTTTCCAGTTCTTTGATATGCTGATAGCTGGTTCCCACAATGGATCCTTCCTTCCTTTCAAATTTTCGAGCTTCACGATCCCGAAATGCCCAAACCACTTCTCACCAGGATTTCCGATATTCCGATGACTAAAACGCCAATAGATGAATTCCTTGTCAAGACTTTCCCTGATGGCTCTGATTGGTGCCGTGCATCCTCGTCTAATGGACGGTCCTGATTTCTCTGTGATTTCGAGTCTTGTGATGTCCCAACTTTTTCGACCTCAGGAACTTCGATTTCCTGATAGCTAATATACTGGCTCTCTGTAAATTTCTGACACCTGTCTCTCCAGATGGATGGCTCATATTATACCGAGGTTTTCCAAGTGGACTTACCTTATCTCTTGTCCATGGGCATGCCTATATCCCGACTCCTGATGCCTCAATCTCCGCCACGTGTCACCAAAAATGGACGGTCCAGATCTTCCCGGCGTTTCGAGACTTGAAGTGTCTCAACTTTTTTGTCCTCGTGACTCCTGATATGTCGATGGATGAAGTCCTGATGGTAAACCTTGTGCAACTCCTGTCCAATATGATGGCTAACAGGTAACTTGCTCAAGATCTGACGGCCCAGATCTGTTCTTCTGTGCACTCACTCCAAATTCTAAACTCTGCGTGCCTTCACCCAATCCAATGGATGAAGGGTATTTGGGTGAGATCTGACGGCTATTGTGCTCCTCCTGATCTTCTGCACTTTCTTCCTGCACTTGGAATAATTTCCAGTTCCTCAAAGGCCTCAACTTTTGTCTGTTTCCTCCTGCGAGCTCTCGACTTCGAGTTCACCTCAGCGTATAAAAATGTTGTTCCTCCTGAGCTTTTACTTCTGAATCCTTGAAGGATTCTTTGACTACTGCACTCCTTGCAGAGTCCTTACATGCACACACAGGTGCTATCTCTCTTGAGCTTTTCCTGTAGCTTTGACCTCAATAGAAACTCATCCTTGTTCCTTTCTCCCATGGATAGAGAATGTTTGGATGCCCTCCTGGCTCCTTTTTCTCCAACAACCTCTGGCTGAGATTTTAGGGTGTTCAGTAACCCTGTGAAGATCCTTCAACGGATTCTTCCTCTGAATTCCATAACTCAAAAGATTTCTCTTCACTTTCATGTGCCTATCTGCACAATGACTCAAATGCCTACCTGGCAGAGTATCTTCTGAGGACTCCCAACAGTTATGTTCTCCTTCCGTGCACCTATTCACTCGCTCAATGCCCACCTGATAGATCTCTTTGAATCCTCAATGATTCTGTTACTTCTGAACTCGCAGAAGAGTTCTTCCTCTCTGCACTCCTTGCACCTTCTCAATGCCCACCTGGAAAATCTCTTACAGAATCCTTCAGAGATTCTGTCTGCAACTGTGTCTTCTCCCACACAACCTCACCTCCAAGGTATTCAACAACCTGGAGGTCTTCAATGATTTGTTGATTCCAGTTCCTGTGCCGCAGCACGTCTTTGTCTGAACCTGCAGTGTTTAGAAGTGCAACCTCTATGCACGGCTATCAGAACCTACAGTGTTCTATCACACCTTCCTGGTGTGAAGCCTCAAAGACTTTCACCTGAAATCAAAATAACCTACAAATGTACAACCACAACATACATTCACAACATATGAAGAACACTCACAAACATCCACATAACACACAATAATGCAGAAAAAACTGCTCTTTGTATTAAATTGGCAAATGCTTGTATTTACAAAGTGTTCCTGAGCACGGCCTGTAACAAGGTCTCGGCTCTTCTCTCGTCTTCTCTCTACTTGCAGAACTCTCTATTCACTACTCTCTTTTTTTCCCAATGAGATATGAAAATATCTTTTACCTGAGGGGGCTCTTAGAGTGCTTCCCTCCAACCTACCTACCCTATTCAATTACATTGAATGGGTTGTCTAGTCCAGAATCTGGATCTAGATATCAGCCATACAAATATTAATGGCCGATCTTATATACATCTTGCACAAAGGCACAACTTCCTAGCTCAATAGCTTAAACATTTAAATTACATTGAATTCAGATTTAAATGAGGTTGTGCCTCTCTCTTAGCGTGCGATTTGAATTTGCCGCTGTGGCTGGCTGGCTGGCTGACGTGGAGAGATGCTCATGAATCAATGATATCGAGTGGGTGGAAGACCTTTGGGAGTATCTTCAAATACTTTGGAATGCTTATCAATGATCCTTTGGAGATCTTGAGGAATAGATGGCCTAGATGTTTGAACATCTAGTGAGCATAGTTGTGCAATAACACCTTGATGCCCCTTTTTCAACAATTTTTTCATGTCGTTAGAGTTTATCACCTTACCGAGTTTCCCTGTGATACCTCTTAACTCAATTTATTTTCCTTCCAATGAAAATTTCATGAAAATTTCTTGGAAATTAAAATCCATCGTTCCTAATGATTGTAACCATTGAATTCCTAGTACAACATCTGCACCACCCATGGGTATAGCAATCATTGGAGTATTCATTACATATTACCCCATAGTAAGATTGATCTTATTTCATTTTCATGAGCAATTGATAGTTCCTCCATCTGCAATCATTACTTGAAACTCTAGCGCCGGATATACAAAGTAATTGAGATCTTTGGCTAATTTATAGTGAATGAAATTATGAGTACTGCCAGAATCAATTAGGACTATTACCTTTTTCTTTTTGATGTATCCTTCGATCTTGAGGGTTTGAGGAGTGATAATTCTAGCCAATGGATTACACAATATCGTGGGATTCAACTCTTCCAATGAAATTTCTTCTATGTTTACATCTTGAGATGGTTCTTGTTCTTGTTCTTCTTCCTCTTCACAATCTATGTAGAATAATTTCTTCTCACCACACTTATGTCCCTTATTATACTTGCTGTCACAATTAAAGCATAAACCTTTTGCTTTTCTTTCCTCCAATTGT
>ML778286.1:549372-581218 GCA_009831015.1 Picea engelmannii
TTCCCAAAGGTGAACCTCATGTTGAATGTTATCCTTTAAAGTTCCTATGAATACATCAATCAAGTGCTCATCTGGAATATCGATTACCTTTATATTCAATCTTTGGAAGTTCTCAATGTGCTCGGTAACTAAACCCTTTTACTTTAGATTTATCAATTGGCTAAAGAAGGTATTGTTCCTTGTATCCTCATAGTGTGCTATCATTTCTTCTGTGAGAATTTTCCAAGTGACGAGTGATTTGTGAGAACAAAGCCATCGATCCCATACCAATTGATTAGGTTCTAAATATAAAGAAGCAATTCATACCTTTTGTGTATGTGACACATTATGGAGATCAAATAATTGCTCCATCTGAAGTATCCATGTGATTGGGTCCTTGCCATCAAACTTCCTCATATCAATCTTAGGAACATGGTTGGTCTTCAAACCAAAGTTGGAGTTTCTCCATTTTTTATTCACCTTCCTTGTGTCCTCATCATGAATTTCATGGGATGCATTTTCACTTTCAGGTGTCTTCTCTGTTACAAAATTTTTCAATACTTCCATGATCTCCCCTTTTAAACCATCCATCTTAGTATCCAACTTAGCTTCCATTGAATCCATCATCTCTTATAGTTCATATTTTGTTACTATCTTCTTTTGTAAATAATTGATGTCCCTAAGCACTTCTTCACCTTTATCAAGAGTCCAAGTAGGATTTTTTGGAGGCTTAGTTTGTGTAGAAGTTGCCTTTTTGGGTGGCATGTTGGGTAAGTATCACTTTTGAACCTTGATTTTGAGGTGGTTCTGCTAGACAATATTTCTTCTGTTGTATCTCCCAGGTTTCGGCCCTTCTGGGTGTGAACATTTCTTTTATGTACTTCTCTAATATTTCTTTTCTGCAATTACACAGGTCTGATCAAAATTGGATGTGCCAAGTGGAACTTACGGTAACTTCCTCAGAACTTGCCAATTTTTGGACTTTCCAAGAGATCTCACTTGTATAGCGTGCCTCGCCCAAAATAATTGATATAAAATTCTAAAACTCACACCAGAAATACTACAGACTATCCACGATCCAATGAAACTATTCCCACTCAATTTGGATACTCTAGGAAGAATTTATGATTGTTTTATCGAGAACAACTTCTTGAGACTAGTCAATAGGACTAGTCAGATACCCTATCTTACAGAAGGTGTATCTACAAATTTAAGATGAACCAAAATCTAAACCTCTTACCATGGATGCATTACTAATTTCTGTAAATAGCCTCCAGATTTAAGGTTCTGAAACGTTACAGAAAAGTTCTTATAGTGAACATGCCTCGATGACTCAGTTCAGGATGATTCCAGAACCCTATATTGTAGACGCTGTATCTCCAAAAGTATAAGGCATCATGAGATGAATTTTGAACTCAACGTACCTTGGTCCATATAATAAATATCCTCCAATTCATTCCTTTTGAAACGTTGTATAAAACAAGTTATAGCAAAAATTCCAAGGTGTCTCAGATGTAGCAGCGAAACCCCAAGACCTTGAGCTATGATACCATATGTTAAGAACCAAACATCAATATGGCATAGAAAAACATCAGAAAAAGTACTTAACGCCTTGAAAAAGAGATAATTTCAGATAATAAGCCTCTTCAAGGGGGCAACCTCCTTTTACCCCACTTAAATGTTCAAGTACAAGATGATTCAAAATGAAAATGTCTCCTTGGTATATATTGGAGACTAGGAGGCATAATTACAACTAATGGCCTAAAGCCGACATAAATGAAATAACATTAATAATATAATATGCCCCAATTAAGGGGTAATGAGCCAATATTAGGTCTTAACATGATCCAATATGGTATGCATAGCCTGAGGTAGAACTTTTGTCATCAAGATTCTTACCTAATCTGAATCAGAAAAAACTGTCAGTTAGTTAAAGATTCCCACCAACCGACGATACACAATATTGTTTGCCTCTTTAGTTCCATGATAACCATATCACTTTGCATTATGTTCTGAGGGATTTGAAAATGATTTACGTTCACTCATATGGAACATTTTAATGATTAATGTTTGTTGGTTGTGGAGTTTGATTATCTTCATGATTCATAGGTCTTTGTTTCCATCCCAAGAATACCCTATGAAGATTGTACACCCAAGAATACTATAAACCCCCCAACATGGAGGGGTTCTAGGGGGGGCTTTCTCCATCAGGCCCCTATGGGCTTCGAGGGGCTCATCCCCCCAATTGGGGGGTCCGGGGGCAAGCGGGCCCCCGACGGGGGTTTGAGGGCAACTTCCCTTGATGGGGTTTCAGGGCAAGAAAGCCCCTGAAGGAAAAATTTCCTTGTAAATGTATATTGTAATTTCAAAGTAAATATAAATTGTTCATTATATGGTCTCCTATATGACGGTAGAAGTTATGTTAGGTTTTTTTTTCCTATAAGGAAACCCTCTTTTATGAGGGAATTGTATTGTGATTATGTATCATTGTGAACATTGTATTCTAAGAGAGGATACCGTGAGAGAAAAAATAGGAAGTTACAATAGGTGTTATGCATGTTGCATCCCTTCATTTTGTTGGATAATAAAAAGGAAGGACCTGACAATTTATCTGGTCGATGTAGCCCACACTGGGTAAACCACGTATACCTGTGTCTCTATTGGATTGTGTATCTTTTGTGTTTCATTTCCACATTTGTTTTATTTTATTGCTCTTTGATCGTATTTTTCTAACAAATGGTATATGAGAGAAGGGTAACTCGTAGGAAAAGAGGGTTCATGATTCGAGTGGTAATAATGGCGGAAGATGGAAAGTTTACTGTCGAGAAATTTAACGTCCATAAGTATCAGTTATGGAAGATTCATATGGAATATTATTTATATCAGAAGGATCTATTCCTACCATTAGCTGGAATATAAAAGAATCTCATGACCATGAAGGATGAAGAATGGGAGGTTCTTGACAGAAAGGCACTATGAACAATATGATTGAACCTGACAACGTTTGTGGCTTTCAATATTTCGAAAGAAAATACAATGAAGGAGATGATGGATGCATTGTATAATCTGTATGGAAAAACATCGACATCCAATAAGGGATTTCTAATGAAGATATTATTTAATATGAATATGTCAGGAGGTGGGTATTTTGTATATCATTTATATGAATTTAATACAGTTAGTAATCAACTAAGTTCTATAAAAGTGGACTTTGATGATGAGTTCGAGGCTCTTCTAATCTTCTACCCAGTGCCAGAAAGATGAAATGGCTTGGTCATGGTTGTAATTAGCGTTGTCTCTTGTTCAAACACTTTAAAATTTGATGATGTTGTTGGTGTTATCCTTAGCAAGGAAATGTGATAGAAAATAATAAGTGAGACATCAGGTAATGCATTAAAAGTGGAAAAAAGGGAAGAAAAAAGGATAGAGGAAAGGGATCAGGGAACTGCGAGAATTCTAGGAAGTGGAGATCCAAATATAGACTGGGAAATATAGAGTGGTCGAATTGTGGGAAGAAAGGACATATGAAGAAATACTTCATAGCTCTAAAGAAACAAAGAGATGGATAACATGAGAAAATTCAGGAAGCAAATATAACAGATGATGTGTTACAAGATACTTCGATTCTTTCTGCAGATAATATTTATGATTCTTGAGTAGTATATTAAGGGGATTCATTTCATGCCACACCCCATAGGAAACATTTTCTATTTTATGTTCAAGGTGATTTTGGACAGGTTCATTTGGGTCATGATGCACCATGCAAAATTGTTGGAATGAGAAAGCTAAAAATAAAGCAAAGGAACAGAAAGCAATGGTTTTTGAAAGAGGTAAGGCATGTTTCAGATCTAAGGAAAAATACAATTTCAATAGAGCATTTGGAAACTGAAGGTTGTATATCTATATTTATAGATAAGGTGTGAAAGGTCACCAAAGGATCACCAGTGATAGAAAAATGAGAGAAGGTAGGTACATTGCATTTATATACTGGTAATATCAATTCTTCTATCTCTTTAGATTCTAAAGTAGTGGATACAATACAGTGGCTTCATAGGCTTAGACACATGAGTGAGAAGATGATGCAGATACTTCACAAAATAATTTTTTTCCCATATCTTAAACAAATTGATTTGGATTTCTGTGAGCATTGTGTTTATGGAAAACATAAGAGAGACAGATTTCTCAGAGTTGGAAAAGAAAATAAGAGTGAAAGGTTAGAGATTTTGCATACACATGTATCAAGATCATCTAATGTATCATCTCTTGTTGGTTCTTGTTATTATGTTTCTTTTATTGATGTTGCAACTAGAAAACTTGGGTTTATTGCATTCGACAAAAATATGATGTTTTTGTTACTTTTAACAAATGGAAAGCTTTGGTTGAGAATGAGACAGGAAAAAGGTTGAAGTGTCTCATATTAGATAATAAAGGTGAATATTTAAACAAGGATTTTGATTATTATTGTCCATGCCATGGGATTTGTAGAGAGAAGATAGTTCCAAGAACACCACAAGAAAATGGTGTGTCAGAAAGGATGAATAGGACAATCATGGAGCGTGCAAGAAGTATGTGATTTCATGTTGGGTTTCCCTTACAGTTCTAGACATTTATTATAGATACTATTGTTTAATTAATAAATAGATGACCTTCAATCTCTTTTGATGGTGGAATTCCAAAGGAGGCATGGACAAGTAAAAAGCTAAACTATTGTTTTTTGAAGACTTTCGGTTGTGAAGCATTTATCCATATTGATAAATTAAATAGGACAAAGGTTAAGGAAAAATCCAAGAAGTGTACCTTTATTGGATACAGTGTTAATGAATTTTGTTATTGCTTATGGGATTATGAAAATCATGAAATCGTTAGAAGTAGAGATGTCATATTCAATGAGAAGGTCATGTACAAATATCAGTTGTAGGGAAAGATACAAGAAAAAGAAAAAATAGAATAAAAGGTGGTTGATGAGATCATCAAAAAAGAAATTACAAAGGTAAGAGAGAATCAAAATGTACAACAAAAGGAGTAGCAAGTGCCTCAAAATTATGAAAGTGTTGTTAGAATATCTAGCAGGTTAAGTAGACCCCCTGAATGATACTCTACTTCATTGCATTATTTATTCTTGGCTGGTTTTGGTGAACCCGAATGTTATGAAGAGGCAATGTAGGTAGACATTAAAAATAACTCAGAGAAAAGCATGAAAGAGGAAATGGATTCCTTGGTAAATAACCATACATGGGACATGGTTCAGTTACTTGTAGGAAAAAGAGAATTATAGAGTAAATGGGCTTACAAGTTGAAGGAAGAAGATGGGGGGAAAAAGCGGCACAAGGCTAGACTTGTTGTAAAGGGGTTTTCACAAAAGAAAGGTATATATTTTGATGAAATATTTTCTCTCGTTGTTAATATGAATTCAATTAGTACTATTTTAAGTCTTGTGGTAGTAGAATATTTGCATCTTCAACAGTTACAAGTAAAAACATTTTTTCTCCATGGGGATCTAGAGGAAGATATTTATATGTAGCAACCACAAGGGTATGAGGTCAATGTGAAAAAGAATTTGTTATACGGGCTGAATAATACATTTTATTGCCTAAATCAAGGTCCAAGGATGTGGTATTTGAAGTTTGATAGGTTTATGACAGAACAAGGTTACAGTAGATGTCATTTTGGTCACTATGTTTATTTTAGAAGGTTAGAAAATGGAAGCTATATTATATTGATATTGTATGTAGATGATATGTTTGTTGAAAGGTCTAATATATAGCATAAAAATGTGCTGAAGGAGAAATTAGCTAATTCATTTTTGATGAAGGATTTGGGTGCTACAAATAAAATCCTTGGTATGAGAATAACGAGAGACAGGAAAAATCACAAATTGACAATGTCTCAAGGTGAGTACATAGAGAAGGTGTTGGAGACATTTAAAATGCAGAATGAAAAACCAATTAGTACACCTTTGGCCAACCATTTCAAATTAAGTAAGGAAATGTGTCCCAATACATGGGAGGAGATAGAATACATGTCTAGGGTCCCTTATTCATAAACAATTGGCATATTGATGTATGTGATGGTTTGCACAAGACCATATATTGCACATGTAGTGGGAGTTGTGAGAAGGTATATGAACAATACAAGAAAATAATATTGGGAGGAAGTAAAGTGGATTCTCATGTATTTTATAGGTACTGTTACTCATGCATTATGTTTTGAAGGTTCAGAAATTGTTCTATAGGGATATGTCGATTCAGATATGACAGGTGATAAAGATAGCAGGAGGAACACAACATGGTATGTTTTTACTGTAGGTGGAAGACAAGTAAGTTGGATTTAGAGATTGAAAAAGGTTGTTGCACTTTAAACCACAAAAGAAGAGTATGTTGTTGCTTCATAGGCTAGTAAATAAATGATTTGGTTACAGAGGTTTATGGAGGAAATAAGAAAGAAGAAGGAGAATAGCAGGTTGTACTGTGATAATGTGAGTTCCATTCATCTTGCAAATAACTCATCCTTCCATTCGAATACTAAGAATATACAAATCATGTATCATTTCGAATGATCTATCATGGAACATGGACATTTGAAGTTGGAAAAGATACATACTATCCAGAATCTTGCAGACATGTTAACAAAGGGAGTAACCAGAGAGAAAATGAGTTCCTTCTCATTTTCAGTTCATATTCAAGCATGCATGTGAAGATGAGAAATTTTCCAGGTCCAAGAAGGATCATTGTCCAACAAATACAACAACGATGGAGTTGTTGAGATCAATATCCATGTGTAAGATTGTTGGTTGTGGAGAGTGATTATCTTCCTGATTCGAAGGTATTTGTTTTGAGTCGTGTTTATACCACATGAAGACTGTACACCTCATAATATTGTACACCCCTCCAAGTGGGGGGGGCGGGGGGGGTTGCAGGGGGGCATAGTAAATATGGACAATTCATTATAAGGTCACAGATCTGATGGTAGAATTTATGTTAGGGTTTTTTTTCCCTAGAAGGAAACCCTCTTTTATGAGAGAATTGTATTATGGTTCTGTATCATGGTGAATATTGTATTATAATAGAGGATATTATGAGATAAAGAAGATGAAGTTACAATGGGTGTGTTGTAGGTTGTATCCATTCATTTTATTGGATAATAAAAAGGAAGGACCTGGAAATTTTTTCGGTGGATGTAGCCCACACTAGGTGAACCACACATATATTTTTCTTTATTGTATTGTGTATCTTATGTGTTTTATTTCCACATTTATTTTATTTTATTGTTCCGCGATCCTATTTTTCGAACAATGTCTTACTAGGATCCCTCCAAACTTCAAGTCTTAAATAGTAATGCAATTCACTGATGTCTTTGATGTCAAATTCTTGAGACAAATGAATTTTAATATCTTCAATTAACTTTCATTCACTTCCTGTAATAGTGAGATCATGCACTTCCTGTAATAATGGGATCATGTTACTGATAATGCAACATCTTTCAAAGTTGAACCATTGGTGAAGTTTTTTAAGAAGTGTGGGATTCAATTAGTTCATTCTACCCCTCACTACCCCCAATAAAATAGTTTAGCATAATATTCTAAAAAGAGCCTTGTAAATATCATTAAGAAGTTACCAGAGGACAACACAAGAGCATGGGACTCAAAGCTGAAATTTTCCTTATGGCATGATAGAGTCACTACAAAAAGATAACTTGGTATTTCCCCATTTCAGCTTGTATATGGGATTGAAGCTATTTTTCCTACTCATCTTGCCTTCCATGTGGTAAATTTCCTTCAATATAAACAAGGAGAATGATATGATATGGTCAGAATGATGCATCAGTTAGTCGAAGTATAAAATACCAGGGAGAAACTCCTTGATAAAGAACAGAGCCATCAACAAAAGATCAAGAAATATTTTAATAAGAAGGTAAACACAAAATATTTATAGATGGGGGATATCGTGCTTAACTGGGATTCACCAAGGAAAGACAAAGGAAAACATGGTAAATTCAAAGCCTTGTGGATTGGTCCTTTCAAGATTTCTAAAGTTTTTCAAAACAATACTTATAAATTGCAGAACTTGGAAGGCTCTAAATTTTTTGGTGGCCCGATTAATGGGAATTTTCTAAATAGGTATTTTTATTAATCCATGAGTGACTTTCCCTTCCATTGTAAATATCATTTTTTTTTTCTTGCTATTGAATAAATGACCCCATATCCCTACGACAAGACATTGAAGATTGTTTTTCTTAGCAACTCACACGGAGCATGCCATCCCTTGTGGAGCCAATGTTATCACATGAAATTGATTGGGTCAATTCATCCTTAGGTTTTTTTATTTTTATCATTATTGTTGTTCAGTTTTTACTTTTTTCCTCTTCCTTATAGTATTTTTAGGTTTTAGTAGAAATAAATTTAGTGTTGATGTTGGCCCATTACCCTTCGATTATATCTTTATCTTTATGATAAGATTATACAAGACATTATACTTATGCCTCCACCACCACTCTGAAATAACACCACTTCCACGATGTAATAAAACCCCTCCACTTTGTCCCTTTACCTGTTAGAAGGTCAAACCGGGTTTTTGTTGTATGTTGCCATCTCATCAGACAGTTTACAACACATCTCAAGTATATGTTACTTCCATCATCATAATTGCACTCATAATTCCTTGTCATCTAATCTCCTTGTTTTCAACACTTGTGTTTTTAAATAAATAACCTGGTATTTCATCATTAACATTTTTCTAATTGTTTTCCAAGATTTCAAATTACCCCTAGCTTAGTGCTGTAAAAACTGGTGCTTTCAGACATGCACTACGTAAATTGTTGTGAACTGGCTGGAGAAAGTGAGTTGGAGGTTAGACCAGTTACATATGCATCCATTCAATATCAATCATATCATTTTTCAAGTCTCAGGCTCCATGTACTCCATGATCATTTTTAGCTCTGTTGAAGAAAAATAAAAGGTTGTGCTTATCATTTCTTCTCTTATGCATTGTGAACTGGTGATCCATGTTGCAAAATATATTACTTACCCATTTTATCATGATTCTCATCCAATTATAGATCTCTTAGCCCCTTTTTACCAAAATTTAAACAAACCTTGCTGTGAGGGCACCTTGATTATCCCATATCTGATCATTTCTTCTTACTACGAACTCTGTTGTGAATCCCTTGATTTGGCACTGCAAACTCTGTAAAACAACTTAACACTATTATTCACCTACCTCAGAACCTGTACCAACTTGTTTCCATAAATATCTCCATTCTAATTTAATTCTATCTATTTTGGAAATTTAAAAAGGAATTTTGTTTGTAAAGTTATGATGAATTTTGTAAAAATGATGGTGAAGTATTGAAAAAAAAAATTGCAGCAAGTCGTTTTCTTGTACGTCCATTTTCATGTGTAGTATTGTTTCGTTTCCTGAATATTAGCTACCCATTCATAAGCCAGGAGGTAAAATAGGCTGAATAACACTAAATACTTAGATAGAACCAACCTTTGACAGAGATTATCCATCAAATCCTAAATCCTCAATTTTTGTATTTTGCCTCTTGCATCACTCAAATTGTTGGTTTAGTTTTCTTCCTATAAAATCAATGGATACTCCACAATAGAAGAAGGCTCAAAAGGGTGTGGGAATTGTGAGTACTGAGCCCTATGAAATGAAACTATTTGTTGTTGAACCTCTGATTAAGGAGGTCTTCCAAAGAGTGGGATGTTTTAATTTATGTCGGAAGATGCAGAGGGGGCACCTTGATGTAGCTAGAGAATTTTCCTTGAATTTTGATGGAACCAAAACTAAATTTGGGACTCTTGAACTTGAATTATCTGAAGAAACCATAGAGGAAAGTATTGAAATGACAAATACTGGTGAAAGGTGGTTTAAGGCCATGAATCTAAATGAAACCTTCTCCAAAAAATTTCTTAAACAAGAATGTCAAGGAGATAATCTATCAAAGGGAGCTCCTAGGAGCCACATGGTTGAAGGATTTGATAATATGCTAAGTGTGATCCAAAGATATTTCACCTGTGAGGTTAATATCAATATGATTTATCAGTAGCACATTAGAATTTTTCTCCACTTCAGAGGAAAATACCTCATGAATCTCCCTTTCTATTTGTTTAGAATCATTGGAAAAATGGTTGACAAGGTCCAAGCTAAGTCCAAGGTAGTTGGCACAAGTGTTTTTCATATTGGATGATTAAAATGCTTGTGATGGAGGAATTGAAGAAGAAAATGATTAACTGGGAGAAATTCATTTCCTCTGCACATTTACAATTGAATGTATCTCCTACTCCATAATCCAAAGTGCAGAGTTCTCTTCAGGATGAAAATATTGTACACATAGAGACAAGTAGGAAGAGGAAAAGAAAACACCTTGCTAAAAATGATGAGGCTATTAAGGAACAAGAAGATTAAGGGGGATCTCATTACTCTCCACAAATGGAGTTTTCACCCAAACCAGCTCTAGAGTCAGCAAAAACACCATCAACTAGAGCCATAGACACAAAAGGAAGGAGGTTACTCTTCCCCTCACTAGTTATTGCAGTTGAAGCTAGACCTAGGACTCCTTTCACCAGGTCATCAACAAAGAAGGAAAAAGTTGAAAAAGAGGACATAATGGAAGCTCCCATCAAGAGAAAGGGTAAAGGTAAAGTTGAATCTTTTGAGAAACATATTTGGGTCATAGACATAACTACTCCCCAAGAAAACCCTACCTTCAAGAGACTGAACAAACAACTTAAAGAAGCTAGAAAGGAGATTCCTAACTTGAAGGGAGAAGGGTTGGATGAAAGTAAAAAGTTGAAGGATCTTATGGATATGATACTAGAAACTATTCATAAAGCCAGGTTTACAACAAAGATATTTTTGAGCCTCCATAGCTAGTTTAAGAATTTATACAGATAGAACAAGGATTTACAAGCTCAGATCAAAAGACTAAAACTAGAGCTGCAACTTTTTAAGGAAGAAGTAGCCCAAAGACATTTGAATATGTTGGCCCAAGATTCCACAAGGAGGAGTTCTAGGTTCAGAAAGTAATGGATGAAATACCTTAAAAAATCTCAATTTTGAAAATGATTGCTCCTTGCGTTTTGAATATTTTTGAGGAAGTATGTAGCTTATAAGTCAGTTTTTCACTCATACACCACATTATAAGGTTTATATAGGCATACCTCACTCTGGAGGAATTTTTGGGGTGTTTTGGAGCTTAAAATAGACTAATTGGGCAGCTACAAGACAGTTCGCAGCGCCTGGCACTACGAATTGGTTTCTATAGTTAGGCATTGCAAACTGGATTATACAATCAACGCTACATGATATCATGCAAACTTCTATTTTGATGGTTTTAAGAGGATCAACGATCAATAGATGGATAGGGGAGCATGGTACAACTATTTGGAGGTCAGTTTAAATATGGAGGATACCTGGAAAGAAAACGAATGCGCTCAAAGGACACCTGATTATGCAAGATTAAGGTGTTAAGATAGTTTCCAACATTACCCTTTTTTATAGTAGTTTGTTATTTTCAATTTGTACAAGTTTAATTACCTTATTTTAAGATGTAAGAATCATATGCTAGAGGATGAAACTCACATTGTATGCTATCTTTACCTATCTAGTATATAAAAGAAGCATTAGAAGACATTTTGTAGGTTCGAATGGTGGATGTAAAAAATTCTTCTAGTGATATTAATGTAACAGAGCCTACTCTAGTTTGATGTATCAAATTCCGGACTTGATGAATTGTTTTTTAATGGAAGTCAGTTTTATCTCTTGCCATCTTATTTCTCTCTCACTCTGAAATTTTACTATCATTGAATTATAAAAATGATGTTTTGTAGCTTTATTACAATGAAGGTTTGATTGTGTTGTTGTTATAACTTTCTCAGCGTTTTTAGCTTGGATTTAAGAAGCTCTTGTATCTAAATATTTTCTCTTCTTTGTTTACTGGTAAATATTGATGCTAGTGGTAGACTCACTTCAATTATATTACTAAGTCTTCCTTTTATCCACATTAATCCTCAAAACCCCGATCTAAGTTACTCAAGAACTCTTATGTTGATTCATTTCATCTAGAAGTTCATGTGTTTTAACATTACTGTACCGAGTTTTATCCATTTGACACCACATTTTAAAACTTACCTCATAAACCTATTGATGGGTACCGAGCTTACACTTTAGCAGCCAAAAAGTAACTTTCAGTGCTAACACTAGCTATTGAGAATTGCCTCTTTTTTCCATGCTCACTGCATAAATCCATGAAATATTTTGATGTAAACTCTCCTCCATTGTCTGGTCTCAAACACTTGATTTTCAACTTTGTTTCAGTTTCAACCATATCTTTGTATGTCTTGAAGTTATCAAATTCCTATGACCTCTTCTTGAGAAAGAACACTGCAGTCATTCTTATTAAATCATCAAACAATGTCCTGAATTATTTTTCACCTTCCAATCCCTTTTTTCTTGTCAGTCTGATTAGATCGGTATGTACAATCTCTATTGGCTTCGTTCAAGATTATTCCTTTGACTTGAACTTTGTCTTGGTCTATTTTCCCTATAGACAATGCTTGCATAGAATCTTTGTTGGATTTTAGATCTCAAGCATTTATCTCACTACTTCCCTTTTGCAAACATTGATAAGATTATTGAAATTTATGTGACCCATTCGTCTATTCCAAAGCCAAATTTCATCTTCCTTTCCTAAGAAACATTTTCCTTTTCCAATTTCATCTATTACATATATGTTGTTTGGAGTTCTTATAGTTGTAGCTACCAATTTTTCTGACCCTACTTTACTTATTTTTCATTTTTGAGAATCAAACATAATTTTTTGTCCTTCGTCACACATTTGGATTATACTTAGTAGATTTTGTTTCATGTATTCGACTAGTAGAACATTTTATGCTTTGGCATCCTTTATTCCAAGCTTAATTGTCCCTTTTCCTATAATTCTGGATGAGTTGTCATTCCCAAATGAAATTGATCCATATTTTTCCTTCTTCAAGGTTAAAAAACTATCCATATCACATCTCATATGCTTGGAGAAACCACTATCAATATACCATCCACATCTCTTGTGTTTAGCTTGTAGAGAAAGCATGCATTATTCAATGTTAAAATGATCCTTCTTTCTTATCCATATCCTTCGTGGTTCATGTCTATAAATATTGATATTACGTTTTGATTCTCTAGGAGGAATAATCAATCTACAATCTTCGGCCACATGTCCAAAGTTGTTACACTTATAGAATTCTACTTCAATGCCCAATAATTCAATTTTGTTGTAACTTATGATTTGCGCTTCATGAGATATTCTTGAATAACCATTTCTTCTATAGCCTTCATAGGTATTTATGCTATTGGTGTCGGCTTTACAATTCACATATTTATGCCCAAAATTATTATATGAATAGAATAAACGAAGAAAACTAATTTGATATTTGGGGGTGGAAGATATTCTTAATGGTGTTTCTCTTCTGAATCCTTATTCTTCCTCGGGTCTATCCATTCACGATTGTTTTTTATTCTGAAATATCGACCTTCTTGGTGGTGTAGTGTATCTGTAATCATCATCTTGGTTCCTCTTTCCTTCTTGGAAGATCCTCTCATTGTTCCGGCATAGCTTCTCTATTTTTTTGTCTTGGAGCTTGAGCCTTTATCTTTCTAGTTATATACTAGTCCATATTTATCATGGTATGGACTTTGACTGGTAATGATATCATCTAATAATTTGGTGTTGTTTTGCTGCATATTTTGTTTTCTGAAGATCTTTTCTTAGAGTGACTATTTATTCTTCTAAGCCTTCGATCATCCCGTCCTTTTCAAATAAATGACCTCTAAGGGAATATTTAATTATTTTGTCTTATTCTACTTGGATTTTTAACTTCACTATCATCTTCTCAACTTCCTCAAAATTGGAGTTCTGAGAACCCTATTTTTCTTTTAGTTCTTCCTTGAGTGTCCTGTTTTTCCTTCTTTCAATCCTTAGCTCTTCTAGTGCACTGATTAATTATTCTCTGAGATCAAACTCTACTTCTTCCTCAGAATCTTATACTTCCATGAAGATTACTCTTTCAATTTCGATGTCATTGTCTTTTTCCTAATCTGATGATGAAATGTCTTCCTTGGTGCATCGACTTTTCTTGAAAATTTTCCTTTTCTTTCTTTTATTGTTTTGGTTTTTCTTTTTCTTTTTATAATCTTATTCTTCATCCCTTTCCTTATTATTATGATGGCCTTTATAATAAAAATGACCAAGAACACCACAATTAAAACATTTAAATGGAATAATACCTTTATATTTTTTGGTTCCTCTTTTCAAATTCTGATGAAGTTTGACATTTATTTATCGTCTTCTAAATCATCATTGCAACTACAATCTTACTTTGTCTTTTTCTTTCTCTTTTTCTTCATCTTCTTGGATTCCTTGAATGTTTCTTACTTTGTAATTAGGTTCTCTTGTTCTATTCTCATTTAATATACGATGAGTATCCCATGTATCTCATCCATACCGAAGGTGTCCATATCTGTTCTTTCTTATAAAGATGAAATATTTGGATCAAATCCCATAGGTATAGGCCTTAGTTCCTTTTCACCAGTGATTGTTTCCTTCATTTATTCTTCAAGAACTTTAATCGTGTTCACTACTTCATCAACTGGTATAAAGTAGGTTGCAATGTCTTCATCTTCCTTCAATTTCAATCCTTCGAATTGAGCTCTAAAGGTTTGGGGTTTTTCTCCCTTGACTTTAGAATATCCTTCATAAATCTTTTGAAGCTTATTCCAAAGACGTTTTGCCTAATCACAATGCATAACTTTAACAAATATTGAATTAGAAAATCTATTCAAAATAGAACCTTTAGCCTTTAAATCGTTTTCTTCGAGCTTCTTTCCATCCTTGTCTATTGGGGGAGTGGTTGGTGATTTGTATCCATCTGCTAGTTATTTCCATACATGAAATCCTTGTTCCTGTAAAAAGGTTTTCATCCTTATACTCCATAATCAATAATTTTATCCGTCAATCATTGGTGCTCCAATCTTAGCATATTTTGTGATCTACTTCCAGTGGTTAGACTTCTTCTCGAAGGAATTGCTATGATACTAATTTTTGGAATACTGAGAGGGGGGAGAATTAATATTAGTAATTTTAATCATTTTTAACCACAATGTGTATGGTTTAATTTATGAGAAGATTACCAATAACATTCAATATGGGTAGTATACATAAGAATTGAACAATAACCAACCACACATAAGCATAGTACACCGATATTTATGTGGAAACCTAATGTGGGAGAAAACCACAAAATGATTTTCTTATGTTGTCAAAATAAGTACATTCATAGGGAGCACCAACTTCCTTGTTTTCCATCTACAATTGGAAGGAGGATACAACCCCCTAGTTTCTTAGGCTTCAACCTGAAGGAAGCTACAACTCCCTGATTCTATGGCTCTAACCAGAAGGAAGATACACTCCCTTGTTCTCCGACTACAAATGGAAGGTGGCTACAACCACCTATATTTTCCCTATACAACCACCCTTAAATATAAGTGTCAAATAATTGATACTTCCACTGTCACTCTGCCAATGTCAATCTATCGCTGTAAAATGTCACTGTAAAACCCGTACCAAAAACCTGTACCAACAACCTATAAAAAAAACTGTCACAATGATATCCTCAACCAGTTAGATCTAATAACATATATCTCATACCCATTGTCACAAGTGTATAGCTCAAACCATGTACAACTTTGTCTCTCTATTCATGTGCCATACATATACAAACAATAATAAACCAAGTGTAGTGAACCCTCACATAAACCAAACATCAAAACCTCACTATTATGCAACCTCAATCTGTACCAATAACTTCAACAACACACCTCAACTAAAAAACCTCTAACATGTACCAAGGGATAGAAGATATGCGTCAACAATATACCCAGTAAAGTTTTCCAACAACAAACAAGAAGTGCACCAATAATGTTCCTCTGTAGATTTTCTATATTTTCCTCATGTAACATATACCATACAACCAATAGTCCCTCAAGGGTAAATTCTCAATATCCTATGACCATATCCCAAACAATCACCAACATCCAACTACAAACAAGCATGTAACATACATTTTTTTATCTTGTAGATAGATCTATTGTACCTGAACAATTTCAAACTTCCTGTAGCCCCACCTCAACTTCTGCAACTAGATTAACTCCTCAAACTTCAGATATGGTAGTTCCTCTCATGGAAAAGTTAGTTTTCCCATAGGGCCTCACGTGAAATGCTATAAGAAACCCATGAGGATGCCTCATCGGACTTCTATTTTTTGACCTGTGGGGATGACCCTAATCATGTTTTTTCATGACTTTCCCACTCTCTTTTGTAGCTATGAAGATTTTTTTTCACTCTTCCTTCAATACCTTAGATTTTCACAACTTCAGATGTATCAATGTGTACCTACAATAGACCTTTCACAAGATAGATATCCAATGTGATCAATATCTGCTAATGGGAGTCTCTTTCTCTGTTATTTATACTGTCCAAGTTCCTCCCTTTAAGGGTCATATTCTAATTGTTTTACACAACTTCCCTCCTTTAGGGATAACCTACTTTCTCTTTGCAACTACTTTACCCATAATTAGTAAACTCACCACTTCTTATTGCAACTAATGTATTTTAAACTATTTTCTTATTTCAACAACTTTACGCATAATTAACTCCTAGTTGCAACCACTTTGACTAGTAAACTTCTTGATAAATTTCTAGGATATTCTATAATAATTGACTTTTTTGTTGACCTTTTAGGGGCTTCTAGAATATTCATGAGGGTCCTCCAACATTACTAATCCATATCTCCTCAACTGTGAGGAACCATGTGACGTACCACATATCACTGGAAACGACACCACGTATATTATACATATATGATAGTATTACCTACTAATTCACTGATATTCATGTATTTATTGCTCATACAAACTTGGGTTCCTTAACCACATCTTTGGGCTACCGAAATTTGCTATCAGACTTGCTTCAAGAGTTGACATCAATGAAAACCAACCCAATCTATCAATACAATGATCCATAAAAATGATATTCCCTAATAGTTTAATTCTATCTGAAGTCAATTATAGGTGGTTGACAACCTACAACTACATATGTAACAACGAAATAAATTTAACATCACAATATTTCATAAGCAATTTATTTCATAAACTGAGACAATAACTTCATAACATACTATTGATTTTCATAACAACAACTTCAGTAACTTAGATTTATCAATGATTTATGATTTCATTGGTAGAATGAAACAATACATAAATTTAACAACTTACCTGGTTCTGATGCTAATTTATGTTGACTGGCTACCTTGCTGTTTCCTTCCTGCTACCTGATGCACAGACCAACACTGGCACAAAAAAAAAAAAAAAACTACCCAAACCTACTGTCCTCCCTGCCAACTAGGAAAACTACCTAGCTCCAAGATATCTATGGATATCCTAGCCCCCGTGCCCAAAACCTCCAGCAACCCAGTGCCTCAACTGATCCAAATGACACAGCCAGAACTCTACTGCTCCCTGCAAATCTCACAGTCCTCCCAGAATACATCCTCTATCTCCTCTCCCATGCCCCTCACGTCAACCTCCCTTCCTCCCTTATTCCTCCTTCACCGCCTCATGCCTTTACTCCCTTACCTTCCCTTGTCCCTGTCCCTGATCCTTCCTTTAATGTTTTTATCTTCTCGGGATTCATAGGTTATCCCTTGTTGTATACACAACCATATTATATCATATACCATTAATCTATTAAATCCATTACACAAGTTATTAAATGTAGTTTGTAGTTAAATTATTAATTAATTAATCACAATTATATCCTTTAATTAATTAATAACTCACTTAATTGATATCATTAAATCATCTTTGTTTAATTAGTACCTTGTTAACACAATTAATCCCCTAATTAGTTTTACTTTATAATTCTTAAACATTTATCCAACTAGGGTCATTACATACACCCACCCTTCAGGAAACTTCGTCCTGAAGTTAAGGTATCTTATGGTACAAAGGAAAAGAGCATGGTTTACACCTTCATAACAAGTAACTAACATTATCAGTAAGTAAGTCAAGAATGTTCATACATACTAGTGTATATGTACAAGAAATGCATGTGTAGCTAGTACATGCAAATATCGTGCATGTACTAATAATCAAAATTGTCATCCTTTAGTAATTTATGTATGCATTCAATCCAGTCAGCAAGACTAGTCTTTTACAAAAGACAACAATCAATCAATTGTGTGAGAAATCCTTTAATTACAATTATCTGGTTCAATAATTTATTTTAAACAATTGTGGTTTAGTTACATAATAATGAATATTCATAAACACATTTCTCTCTTTTTTTTTTTTAAGGGAAGACATTAAATTCCACCACAAGACAGATCTCCATATTGTCTCAACTATTACTACTCATCCTTCCTCCCTAACCTACTTCCATCTCCATTCCTATCCTTCCTCTGCTAGACTATCTTGGAGCGTCAACTGTATTGACCTAACTCCAAATAGAACCTGTAAGTGGAAGTGTCACTATCTTGACCAAGCTTCCCTAGCAGGCAACTGATAGTCATCATCACACGTCTTGGGGAGTGTGAACTACCACCGTTCTCCCATGACTTTAGGTTTTAGAGGATACAAGGTGGGAAAAGCCTCCACCCCTCCTAATCATATCTAGGGTCCAATCCCTACAATGGAGGATACTCGGTGGGAAACACCTTCACCCCTCCTAATAGAACTAGGGTCAACACCCTACAATGGAGGATACTCAGTGGGAAACACCTCCACCCCTCCTAACAAAACTAGGGTCAACACCCTACAATGGAGGATACATGGTGGGAAATACCTCCACTCCTCCTAATAGAACTAGGGTCAACACCCTACAATGGGACATACAGGGGCACCGTGTTGCTGGAGGTTTTGTCATTGTTTATTCGGTTTTGGGCAGTGTTAGTACCAAAATCATGCACTAGTACTCATATCATAGCAATGCATCCAAATCAATATAAATTTCACATACATTATTCATAGCATAATGTTTCTCGGTTAGTGGTCCTAATATTCACTTTCATCATCATTATCTCTTGGCTATTTCATAGCCCATAACCTACATATTAGTCTGTAACACAAACTCATACATTTCTATGCATTATCATCATGTAATTGCATACTATAATCATTTCAATTTGGTATCCCCGTACCGATACATTAACATCAAGTTTTTCCCATTAGAATTAGATTTCATAATATCCCATAATTCAAACTCGTCACCCATTCACAAGATTATCATTTACCCAAAATAGATTTCATCGTATCCGACATCATTTTAATAGTATTTAAACATTCATTAATTTCACTTTCTTACAATATGTCGCATCATATAGATCATCATCAATAACATTTAAACATTCATAAAATTTACGTTCACATAATAGATCGCATTACATGCATCATCATTAATAACACTTAAACATTCATTACAGTTCATAAGTTTAAAGTTTAAGTGTATCACTTAATAGTTTCGCTGTGACTAGGAAATAAAGTATATAGGCCTTAGGTAATCCTGGTTGTCTAAGTCAAAAGGTGGTGTTACATACACCCCACCTTTGAGAAACATGTTCTCAAGGTGGTCAAAATAGTGAAGGATAGTCTCGTCATAGTGTTTCAACGTCTTCCCAAGTAGTAGATCCTGGACTATAATTGTCCCATTGAACCTTAACTTGGGCTACCAGACGGTTCCTGAGCTGTCGAACTCTACAGTCCAATATGCGCAACAGTTATACTATGAGGGTTCCCACGTCCGATACCTGCAATTCCTTCCAATTTAGTTTATGTGATTCATCAGCAACATAATGACGTAAAACAGATACATGAAATACATTATGAGTTTTATGCAAGTGGGGTGGCAGTAAGAGACGATAGGCAATGGGTCCAATTTTCTCTTGGATCCTGAATGGTCCTATAAACCGAGGTGACAACTTTGTCCCCTTCCCAAACCGTATGGTACTCTTATTAGGCCTGATATGAACGAAAAATTGGTCTCCCACTTCATAACTTCGGTCGGTCCTGTGTGCATTTGCATAGATTTTCTGCCTATCCTGTGCTTCCTTTAATCTCTGCCTAATCTGAATCACCTGTTCCTCCATTTCTTGAATCAATTCTGGCCCCACTGTTACTCGATCTTCTAGTCTATCCCAAATCAATGTCATTCTGCATGACCTCCCATACAAAGCTTCGTAGGGTGGCATTCCAATGGAACTATGATAACTGTTATTGTAGGAAAACTCTACCAAAGGTAGGTACTTCTCCCACTGGGTTTGATTATCCATTACATACATCCTAAGTATGTCTTCCATAACTTGATTTACTCTCTCAGTTTTCCCATCTGTTTTAGGATGATAAGCTATGCTTAAGTTCAACTGAGTCCCCAACGCTAATTGTAAACTTGTCCAAAACCTAGAAGTGAATCTAGAGTCCCTATCTGAAATGATCTTCTTAGGTATTTCTTGCAAACGGATAACCTCGCTTATGAACACTCATGCCACATCAGTAACATCGTAAGTGTCTCTAACCAAAATGAAATGAGAACTCTTGGTTAACTTATCCACTATCACAAGAATGGCATTCTGTCTATGAGATGTGAGTGGCAACCCTACAACAAAATCCATAGAGATGACTTCCCACTTGGACATAGGGACATCATGTGGTTGTAGGAGGCCTGCAGAGTGATGGTGGTCGGATTTCACTTGTTGACACTCAAGACATTTGGCGACGAAATGGACTACATTGTGCTTCATGCCTACCCAAAAGAAGATCTTCTTCATATCTGCGTACATATTCTTCACACTCGGATGTGCACAATAAAGTTCTCTATGGGCTTCCCTTAGTATGATGCTTTGAATATCCCCTTTCTGAGGGATGTACATCCTTCCTTGATATCTTAATAGTCCATCTGTTTCCATACTATATCCCTCGTACTTTGGAACTAACTTCCTCCCACTCTGGAGGTTTGAAGTAACCTTTAAATACCAACTGTCTCCAGGTAGTTGTGTCAACACATGTTCCCTTAGACTGACCTTTAAGGTTACCAAGGAGAAGATATGTGGTCTCCTACTCAAGGCATCTGCGACCACATTTTGCTTTCCCTTTATGTACGAAATACCAAAATCATACTCACTTATAAAATCACTCCATCACCTTTGCCTGGAATTCAGATCTCTTTGAGTGAAGAGGTGTTTTAAACTTTGATGGTCCGTTTTGAGCTCAAAGTTTCGCCCCACAAGATAGTGCCTCCAAATTTTCAGAGCTAGCATTACAGCTGCCAACTCTAAATCATGAGTCGCGTATAACTCTTCGTGCTTCTTCAACTTCCTTGATGCATAAGATATCACTCCTCCATCCTGCATTAGCATGGCCCCCAACCTTTGTTTCGAGGCATCCATGCAAACCATGAAGTCCTTTTCCATATCTGGCACTCGTAGAATTGGCGCACTAGTTAGTAACCTCTTAAGCTCAATGAATGCACTATCACATTCTTCTGTCCATTCATACCCGACCCCCTTGCATTGCAAAGTGGTGATGGGTTTCGCTATTTTTGAGAATCCTTCCACAAATCTCTGGTAATAACCCGCTATCCCCATGAAGCTTCTCACTTCATGGGCATTTTTCGGAACTGGCCATTCCATAATGGCCTTTACCTTTTTTGGGTCCACAGAGATTCCTTCGCCAGAAATGATATGACCTAAATAGTGGATCTCTTTCTGGAAAAAGGAACACTTCGACAACTTCCCATACAATTTGTTCTCTCTAAGACAAGATAACACTATTCACAAGTGTTCCTTGTGTTCCCTTTCATTCTTGGAATAGATGAGTATGTCATCTAGAAAAACTTGTACAAATCGATCTAAGTACTTCCGGAATACGCCATTCATGAGGCTCATGAATACTCTTGGTGCATTGGTCAATCCGAAAAGTACCACAACAAACTTGTAATGTCCAAACCGAGCTCGAAAGGAAGTTTTTGGGATATCACCTTCCTTAATCCTTAACTGATGATACCCAGATTGCAAATCAATCTTTGAGAATACTGCTGCTCCTTTCATCTGATTGAAGAGGTCATCTATTCGTGGCATTGGGTACCTATTTTTTACTGTAGCATGGTTGAATTCCCTATAGTCTATACACAGTCATAAGGATCCATCCTTCTTCTTTACAAAAATTACCGGTGCGCCCCAAGGTGAGACACTGGGCCTTACTAGCCCTAAGTCTAGTAACTCCTTTAACTGCATTTGCAATTCACAAAGTTCCACTGCCGTCATTCGATACGGAGTCTTGGATATTGGTTTTGCACCAAGTTTTATCTCAATAGTAAAATCAAGCTCCCTCTCAGGAGGTAACCTTGGTAACTTGTTCGAAAAAACATCCCAAAATTCTGACAATACCGGGTATAGATATAAATATATATTACACAATCTCATTCTTTTATGAATATTTCAGCGCAAAAAATTTATCACACCCAGCATGGTTTCAACGTCTTTGAAACAATTAAGAATAAAAATTTAACACCACAGTTCGTTGACAAAAGCAGTACTAAAGGGCAGATCATATAAATTTTCTGGAAGCCGATCTCAAACCCACGAGTAGAATTATGATATATGTAGCTATTCAGTTTTGCCTGGAAGAGGAACCGCTCAAAATTTGAGAGTAGAAGTGGGATGGGATTGCGAGGAAACAAGTTAAACAACAATATCCATTTATATCATATCTTACCAGAACAAGCAAATCCTCATGAGAGGACCAATTTCCACATAGTTCTTTCTACTTAGTAAATAGGCTATTGGTGGGAGGACTAATTGCCACATAGGTCCTTCTAGTTAGTAAATAGGCTATTAACATTGATGATATCCCGAAGGGGCCTCTTACCTTTCGCTATAGTTACACATGATGAAATCTATAAGAATGAGAAGGATACTTAACACTTATTCCCATTCTAACTAATGGATCATATATATATTAAAGTATTGTGCTAGTTTTACTTCCTGGTAGCTTAGGAGGTACAACATTTTTGAGAGGCCTTTTAACCTCTCAAAAATTGGTAGATTTGCATAAGCACATGGAATTATTATTGTGGATTTTAGGATATTAGTTTTCTCATTTGTTTAGATATCAAAGTTAAGAATTTATTTCTTATTACTGTGGATTTTAAAGTTAAGAATTTATTCCTTCTTTCTTTAAAGCGATAAGGATTTTGGCATTGGATGGTTTGGTAAAAAGAGAAATACAAAGTTTATGAACAAAATTTTCTTTATGTTTATGTTTACATTATGTTTTCACTTTACAACAATATAGAGATTTTTTCGAGACTCTTTTAACTTCTTTTATTTTAAAGTAAAACATTTGTTTAAATTCTTTATTTCTATTTGTAATGTTTATAGTTTTCTTTTGAGTTCTTTGAATTTTTTTTCCCTATCAGTTTACTATTATTAATAAATTAGAGTCATATTGTGGGTGGTTCACAGGCAAAGAATTAAATTTTCTTTGAATGATGATCATCAATGATTTTGGTTTCTACTGCAAATGGTGTTAAAGATAAGGTGAGTTTTGAGTCCACCATTAGAGAAGGATACTCATCTTTGGCTTAAATTTTCTTTGAATGCTGTCCACCAATCATTTTGATCTCTGCTACAAATGGTGTTGAAGGTAAACCAAGTTAGTTTTGAGTCTTTCTTCCCTTCCACCAAACTATTTATATATGATATATATTTCTTCGCTTCCACCAAGCTATTTATATAAGATATATATTTATTCCTTCCCACCAAGCTATTTATTCAATTTCTAGTGCTGAGGGGAAATGATTTAAGTGTGCTCCTTCTAGGAATACGACTATTTGAATATTTTTTTAATGATGTTAATTTATCTTGTTCGATGCAACTCAAAAATTTATAATATATGTGAAAGCTATGCCATTTTCTCTTCTAATAAATGGAAGTGATGGTTTTATGTTGCCTTTAAAAAATGTATTTTAGTCTAAGAATAATTTTGATTTAAAATAAATTGTTCTAGACTTTCCATCTACTTTGAAGAAAAAAGTTCTTAAAATAATAATTTTATCAATTAATAACATCATTGGCATTTTAGACACTAGTAATACTATGTATTATTATTGCACTTGGGTTTTGTGATGTCCCATTAGCATTCAAATTTGAATTTTCTAGTGGATACTAATTTTCCTTGATATTATGTTTTCAACTTTGATATCACAATGTTGATAATTGATCTTTCTTTAAAATATTATTAGGTTGCATGTACAAACTATCATCAATCTACTCAGATTTTCATAAGTTTTCGTTGAGCATGATATTAATGAGAAACATTGCTCCCTAGGAAGATTTCTAAGGAACACTATCTTGATGTTGGTAAAATTTGGAAGAATAATTATTACTTGTTAAAGTTAAGTTTGAGTTGTTCATTCAATCTATTTAATCTATTTAATGTTGTATTATTCTTTTATTTTTATTGGTTTATTATTTACATAAAATTTGCTAGTCATAATAATGTCTTTAAATAAAATATATATAGGACATGTCTTCTCATGTAACTTAATTATGTAGTGTTATTTCCATGTTCATATTTGATTTGAAGCTAAGGAAATTTTACCGGTGATCACTACCATGTCTTAGACAAAAAACATGAATAAAGGAAATTAAGATATTGAACCAGAAATTTTATTAGTGATCACTATCATGCCTTAACAAAGAACATGAATAGACCAAATTAAGATATTGAAGCGAAAATTTTACTAGTGATCACTACCATGCCTTAGAAAAAGAAAATAAATGCCTTAGACAAAGAACATGAATAGAAGAAATTAAGATATACCTAGAAGATGAATAAAACTTAGACTACATTAGAATCTATTGTTGATGCCATACCTCCATATATCATAGGTAATCAAGAAGGTGTATGTGTAGTTGCTTATATTCCCTCAGACACTAGCTAGAAAGTAGTAAGTGAATCCTAGGATTCTTGATTGATAGCTCCTACCTCTTCATTAGGGCATTTGTATTTTATTGTTATATTCAATCTTTTGATTAGTCTAAATAGATGCATTCTTGTAATCTTCTTGTGTTCCATAAATCTAACTAGAAAATGCAATAACATTTGTATAAGAGTAATCAAATCAAAATCAAAACATTATGTTTTTTTATAAATAAATAATTAAAATTTTATTTTTGAAAAAAAAAAATTAAATTAAATTCTATAAATCTAACTAGAAGATACAATAACATTTGTATAAGAGTAATCAAATCAAAATCAAAACATTATGTTTTTTTATAAATAAATAATTAAAATTTTATTTTTGAAAAAAGAAATTTAAATTAAATCATATAGATTATTTATATTTCTTATTAAAAAAACTGAATTTTATCAATAATAAATAATAAATATTAAACTAATATTGGCACTCTTGATGAAACTCTAGTCTCCAAATGATCAAAGAATCTTGAAAAATAAAAAGCCAATACTTTCTTCTTTTAATTATAGCTAGTATCTTTAATTAACCATACCTAGCATGTCTAATGAACTCACTATGCTCCACTCCAAAAACCTTATAATTTGATGTAAGAATATCTAGGTTGACAAGTTAAAGATCGTAAATATTGAAATGACTAAAGTGATTGTAAATAGCATTCCTTTTTCTTTCAATGTTGAAGTCAGACATCATCTTCATAATAAATATTAGGCACAAATTTAAATAGAAGAAAATATCCTCTGATCATCAAGGATGAAGAACAATAATAATATTTTAAGTTTTTAAACGCTTCCAACTTATGAGTTGAAGTTAGACATCATCCTCATAATATTAAGCATAAATTTAAATAAAAAGAAATATCTTCTCATCATCAAGGATGAAGAACAATGATAATATTTTAAGTTTTTAAACGCTCCCAACTTATGAAGAACAATGATAATATGAAGAACATTATAAACTAAATTTTAATGATAATATGAATAACATTACAAACTAACTTTTAATTTTTTCCCATTTATTATCATTATACATGTATATTATGATAAAATGTTACTCTTATATTTAATATGTTTATGTAATCTTACATTATCTCATATTCTTTTATGAAATATTTCATGATTTAATTTCAATTTTTTTTATTCTCCATTAATAGTTTTTGTTATAGGCATAGAGCTACTGTAGCGATTGATAATTCGTTCACTACATATTAGTTTGTCTTTTGATCAGAAATATTTGCATAATACCTATTGTTGGAGCTAGGGAATTAAAAGCATATATTTTTATATAATAAAAAGTATCATATATGTATTCATCTGATTGGATAAGAGATTGGAGGTCTTATTGCCGGCTTCACTATTACCAATGTTTTATATGGAAACATATCCAAACATTTTCTCGTAAATAGTCTTTTTGAATGATATATTTTTCCTATATATTGCTTGAAGGTGGTTTAATGCTAGCATTAGTTTGAATGTTTGTATTAGCATTATCTGCTAGCAGAATATATCTGTAAGTTTTGATATGTACTAATCATATTGAAATGTTTTGATATCCAAGATTTATAGTGATTGAGAATTCTAAAGTTTATAATGTCCTTGACAGATGTATTTGTATTGAAATGTATTGACACTCTTTTCGAGATGCCTCAATAGGCCTGACAGCTTAAATGTTTACATCACATGAAGTCCTCCAACATGCCTAAAAACTTAAATGTTTTCATACCGTGAGGTCCTTAGATAGCCTGACAGCCTTAAATGTTTATCTAAATACCCTTTTCGGAGTACATTTTTCCTTGAAATTTTCCATCCAGTTACAGTGAATTTTCACAGTCTTGTTGTCCACCACCAGTTGAATAACCATTCTATGTTTCATCCTTCTTCTACCTTTGCAATGCAATTTCATCATCGTTGAAGCTACATACATTGTTTACTAGTTCAATGACTGCTTCTTCTTTGTTGGTTTTTCGGTTGATGCTTGTTGTTGTTTCATTCGTGATTCGACCTGTGCTTTTGGATTTCATCGTTTCAAAGTAAGTTTCGATGCCATAGTTTCATTTTCTATTCCTTGTTTCTTGCTCAGTGTTTTCATTTTGCAAGTAAGAATCTTTGTTTATCTGTAGTGGCATGGTCCTCATATGTTTTCGGTTCCTTATGTTCTTGGGTTGTAGTTTCATAATTGTTGGAGATACATATGTTCTTTACTATCTTGGTGGTTCTTACTAGTTCATTGGTTCATGGGTTGTTGGTTCTCTTTGTTTGGCTCGAGTTTATTCTTTGGGGGCTTGGGGGTGCAGTTAGACATGTTCATGCTTTCTCACTGGTTTGGTGCTTGTTGTTTTCTTTTGTTTGATTCGGACTTTCAGGGTTGGGGTCCAACATTGGTGGTTGGAGATTTTCGTTTTTCTTTTTTTTTGGATTATTATTGTTTTTTGGGGTGCTTTATGGTGTTCGACCCATGCACCCATGAGTCGACATGAAGTTTTAACATCCCTCTCTGGCGCACTGATAGAACTTATTCTTTGAGGACACTTTCTCGCAAGTGATCCAGATTATTATGATATTAAAACACTTGACTTGATTATGATGCGTTATAGGTAGATGGCATGTTGTTTTACTACATTGACATAGATAGGTGTTATTGACTCGGTTTTACTGAGTGTGTAGGGTTTTGGACCTTAAGGATGCAGAGGCATCGATGGAACCCCTTGGACTCCGGATCGATTCAGGAAGTGTGCTATTTGGGTTTGATTGATTTACTATGATATTAGTACATTTGAGATGATGATATGATTTGGACATGTTCTAACATGATTTTTTGATGATGCAGGCTGACGATAGCTTGCCGACCAGACTCACATATGGACTAAAGGGGCCACACACGACTACCAGAGAGGTTGAGGGAGAGGTGTGGACAACAGCCTTGCCGCAACCTACTAGCACTCTCACCATGGCTCGAACTATAGGTTAATGATTACCTATTTCAAGAGGACCCATGATGCCATGATGGCAGACTGCGATAGTCGCTCACGATGATTCTAAGGGGCGCACAATAAGGCGGGGGCCTTATTCCTTAGATGCCCTTAGTCTCCCACAAGTTCACCTAGCAGAGTGTTGACTCCATGGGTTATTGATGTCTACCAATCAATCAAGAGGTGAGTGGCACCCTTGGAGCACGTAGTGCATCCTGAAGGGCATGCCGCACAAAGGAACAGATGGGGCAAGTGACACCCTTGGAGCACCTAGTGCGTCTTGAAGGGCATGTCACATTGATGATGATAGAGGGAGGAACCTAGATGGCCCTACGACATTTATCTCATTAAGAAATTTTTAAAAGCAACTCCCCTAATTAAGTGTCACCCAGTCCAGAATCTAAGTTCCAAGTCAAAAACTTCTCTAGGGGTAAAATTTTGACTATCCTTAAGAAAATATCTCTATAAAGATAAAATGATAAAGTTTTTTTAAAAAAAAAAAAAAAAAAACCACTTAAGCAATAATTGTGGACTTCATAATTTTTGGGTAAAATGAAGAAAGTAAGAGCTTAAATAAAATCTATGGATATCAAAGGTAAAGAATAAATTAATTATTTAACTCATGAAAGTGTAAAAAGATATTAAATTAATAATAAAAGGAAAAGACGGTAAATTGTGAAACTGCCATTTTGGCTCTAATAAAAAGGGGAAAGAAGGAAATATAAAATTTAGGAAACTAGGAAATGGAGGTAACATAATAAGAGAAAGAGGGGAACTTATGGTAAAAAGCGACGTCAAATTAGTAAAGAATCTGCAATTAAGAACCTTCAAAATTGAACTAAATTAGCAACTTCATTTTAGGGAAAGTATTTAAAACCTGTAAGGGAATCTAGGGACACCTAGGAGTAAATTTAGGTGTAACTCTAGGTGGGTGAGGGAAATGAGAAAATTATTAATTTAAAGAAAATAATTATTGGAGGAAAGTGGGGGATGGACGACACTTGTACGAAGGAGAATTATTAGAATATTTTTATTAAAACTTAAATTAAATGAGATTTAGGGAAAGTTTGGAAGTTCTAAAACTCTATAAAAGAGAGGAAGGAGGACGAAGAAGGAGGATCATCTGTTAGCGTAACGTTACACTGTGAGATTAGTGACTTGACTGATTTAATTGTGGGGAGTTGGGATTTCCCAGCTCGGATAGGAGTGGTAGCTTGTCCTTGCGAGGCAAGCTGGGAGCTAGACATACCATCTGGATAGTGTGTGGCCCCTTTGTAGCTTGGGGGCCTAAGGGGGAAGTAGAGTACCCCTAGCGTTGGCTTGGAGGTACTGGTGAGGTCTCGACGGTTGGCGAGAGGGAGCGGCACGAAGCACGCGGACGTCATTCGAGGCGGACAATAAGGCAACGACATGCTCTTTTATTTGATAGAGTAGAATGCATATTTATTTACTTCCACGATTATAATAGTATTGTTATAAAAACGTTAACGCATCTATGGTAATTTGGTAATCGATGGAAAAATAATCTATACTTCATCTATTGCATCTGTATCATTATACGTCTACATTTGATTAATTGTTCTGGAATGAATGTTTAACTTGTGCCTAGAAGTGTTCCTTTAACCCTGAATTTTGTTGATTGGCATGGCCCTTCCTTCCTCTGTGCATTTTTCTTTTTTTTCTTTTTCTCCTTGCTGGTTGTCACGATGTTGTTTCTCCTCTAGGTTTTTTCACAGTAGAGGGTTCTCCATGCACTGGATGAGTGATTGTAGAAAACCTTGTAACCAAAAAAATTGTAGTTCACTAATCCTTGCAACCCACCATCCTCAGAAAGAAGAGGGCCTTAAGTCAACTGGGAGATTTTAATGTTCCAACGATTCAGAATAGCCGTGCGGCGTTATGACACTCCTCTCAGAGATTTTTTTTTCCCTTTATTTAACATATGATGGCTATAACCATTTCTTGGATTAATTTAAAGGACTTGCATCCATGCTTTTAAACATCGTTTACCTAAATTTGACCATCAATAGAGTGGCGAGAAAGTGCCAGTCATTCTTGATTGTTCATTGATGGCCATTCCTCTACGTTTTTGGAAGTGATGGATGAATTATTAACCAAGCGTTGTGCATTGATGAATTATTTTGGACATTGTGTCTGTATGCTAAGAGATAAAATCTCTTCCCTGCGTGCTTGAATAACTCAATGGTTGTTTCATCCATGCTTTACTGACAACTACTCCGATTTTTTCAGACTTGATGCTTTTTGTAATAGTCGAGTCGAGTCACATGTGTAGCCACTCCCAAGTCGATTGTATGACTACCTATTCCTTCATTTATTTAATTAGCGGCTGTGTTTTTCCTTATTTCAAAATGCACTTACATATTCCGACGATTTCTCTGTGGTTTATAATGTGTCTCTACGATTTTTAATGTTGTGAGATAGCGATTTTCTTGTGTTTCTCTGCATTCATTCTGCTTAGAGGTTAGTGAGTCCACTATAAGTTGATAGATGGGGAGGGGTCCATGATTTGTTCTAGGTTTTCCATTTGGGTTAATACAACAATTTTCTAGAGGCAATCACATCATTGCCCATGATTTCCTTGTAACGTTTGTTATGTGTGCCAACCCAGCTACACCCTTGACTTATTGCTTGTGTGCGTTTCATTTTTTATGATTGGTTGCATCTGCTTCACTTTTTTCTTTATATTTTTACAGAGTTTTGGCCGCATTTTGGGTTTCCGGGTTGATTGCAATGGATTTTCCCTTTGCCGAAAACGATACGACACAACCACTCAAGTATTGCCAACCTAGCCCCTGACCGCCCTACTCGCCATTCATGTGTGGTGTATTACACAGGTGTAGTGCACCGCCTTAGTTCTCGTGTCTATTTTTGTAATATTAATTTCGGCATAAATTCCCTTAATGTGTATGGCTTTAGTTCTCCCTAATCACTTACAGCAGTAAATTACTAACATCAATCTAAATGATCCATCTTTTATGACTGAGTTTTCCCTTGCTTGGAGCCCTTACCTTACCTAGCAGTGAATAGTATTAAATGTCTTATGATTGCTTAATTATTTAATGCCTAGTTATTGGCTTATGTTAATTGCCAGATTGTATTTGTTATTAAATTCCCATGTATTAAATGCCTTGGTAATTGTGTTATGTTAAAATCATTGAGTGCATTATTATTTATTTTAATGGTAGCATGTTAGTTTAAGATTGTTATTATTGTTATCGAGATATATGGCTAGTTGGATGGAGATTAGGATTAGAATAGAAGTGGTCCTATAGATTGTATTAATGATTAAATTGAATGGTGATTAAGGATCGGATGGCATTTTTTTAACCATCTAGAGTGGATGTATTCGGTGTCTATGGATTTATGGCTAATTTATATTTTAGGCAACAATTGAATTTATCACCTACAGATTTGATTTATAGTATGGATGAACAACTAAGGTATTGATTGCTTGCACCAGTTGGTAAGTTGGTTTTCTTTTTAATTAATTAATGTTGTCTCTTTCTTCTTTTCGTTTAAACAACAATTTCTTCTATTTTTAAGTATTGTCAATCTATTATGTTAAGTGGTGAACCGTCAATGTAAATGATCTATCATAGAGTAGACTTTAATGTTCAGAGTGGATGAAGCGTATGATCATTATAGAAAATTGTTTAGACCTCTTCATTTGTTTAGGAAATGGTTTAAGTTTTTAATGGTTATTTTATTAGAGCAATGAGGTATTTTTATTAATAATAATAAATTATTATTATTATTATTGTGGGATAAGGAATTTGTGTAAATATTGTTAAG
>ML778286.1:592608-628848 GCA_009831015.1 Picea engelmannii
GTTAGTCTCAAAAATTGTTATAAAAGAGAAGGAAGGGAAGGAAGAAAGGAGGAGACGGTTAGCGTAACGATTCGCTACTGAGTTGCGGTCTTGACGGATTGCTTGTGGGAGTTGGGTATATCTCAGCTATATGGGAGTGGTAGGTCCGCCTGTTGAGGCAGGCTGAGACGCTATTTTATTTCTGGTGCTTGTGTGGCCCCTTTGCGGCTCGGGGGGCTAAGGGGGAAGAAGAGTACCCCTAGCGTCTGGCTGGGAGGTACCGGTGAGCTTTCTTTGGTCGGAAAGCAGAAGCGGCACAGAGCGAGGGGAGCGGCACAGCACGAGGGACGTCTCCGAAGCGGGCGTGTGGCCAAGGTATGATTTTAATGGTAAAGTAGAAAGTAGTTTTATATTCGGCAAAATGATTGTTATAGGTGATAATATGATGAGATTGGTTGGCATTATGGTTGAAATTTCGATCCGCAACGATATGGTAGAGTTTGTTTATATTCTGATCATGTGTCACCGTATTTATGATGTCATGGGTTTGCATTTATATGTATTAGGTGATGTTGTTAATTTCTTATTTCTTATTTCCTATTGCACTTCGCCGTTCATAGACGTAACGAAGGGGGTCGTTACATCCCCTGGCTTCCGGGGTCCACGATATACAGATTAGCCATGGTGCTCTGCCCTCATGCCCTGTTTACTATTAAACATTTCTCTAGTTAAAAAAACCAGATGCATACAATTTTATGGTTATTTAGTCCTTTTGATGGAGAGTATACAATGCATATGCGTGTTTAGTCCTGATGTTCATCTGCACATGCTTGCATTAGAAAAAGTTGTACTAGTGACATGGGCATGAGCAGTCAGTCATCCCAGACATCAGCAAACCGACAAGGCCAAAGGTAAACATGCATACACTCTTCTCTTACTATGTTTACTAAACCAATATCCTCGACTATATATTCATCTATGGCATGGTGGATATGTTGATGTCATCTGCAATACATGGTTTGTCATTCACAAAATGTCTCAACGAGTACAAGTGAGACGTCAAACGTGTTGCATCTTCCGTAGACTAAGAGGTGTGGTTGAAAAACTTTGGCTCCATAGTTCATTGAAGCTATGCATGTACTTGTAGATTTATGCCAGTGAAAGAAGAATGCAAAAAAAATAAAAAATGCACACTACGATTCACTTTAGTTTTTGTGTTAAAAAATTGTCACGAGGTCTAGAGTTGTAACATCCAAAGTACTATCAATAAAGGGCTTGAACAACCACCGAACTGGGAAAGTGTTCTTCGGGGACATAATGGTCATCTATAGCACCTACTTGGACAAGGAAAACATAAGTAGATCCATTATGCATGCTGGCATGACAAACACAGAGGCCATGATGATAGTGAGACTGATTATTCCTCCACAACTTGTCCAGAAACATGTAGTAAAGATATTGTCGGGTAGTGGGATATCCATTACAAATTTTAATATATTTCCCAAAACAATATATGACCATGGTGATTGTGATCGAATTATTTCGCTCAACGAAAAAAGCATTAAGGAAAAAAATTATGCTATTTGTTCAGAATATTGTTTCATCCTAGACTCGACTATCAACCAACTTCAAAGGAATTGTTATTTGGGTTCTTTTTTCCATTATTGGTGGTGGGCTTATTCTATGCTTGTTTCTTTCGATTTTGGACCTGGGTGAATCCTTCCTTTGTTTTCTCTTCAGCTTCCCTTTTTGGGGGGGGTGTTGAGGGGGAAATCTCTGAAGAGGTTCCCATTTTCGTGGCATTTTTGACATTTGAAAGGAATGTGTTCATAGTCTATGGTTTGGGCCCATTCCTCGTCCTAGTATTTTAAGGTAATTGTGCCTGGCAGAGCTTTGGAGATGTTTATATCTACACAGATCCTTGCATAAAAGATGTATTTTCTCTGTTTAGTGGCTTCAGAGGGTTTGACATATTTGCCCAGGGTGTTGTCTATGCCCAGTAAAATTTCTTCTAACCAGAACTCTTGAGGTAAGGAATAGAGGCGATTCCATACTGGTGCATATGCAAAATTCTCCTTTTTTGGGCAAAAGTGGTCTATCCAGAAGCGGAGGTAGAGGCCATCCGAATTGTCGAAATATGGTACCCCTTCAAATATCTTGTCCTTTTCATCTAGGTTGCAAAATATTACTGTGAAGAAACCTTTGGATCTCAGACTTATCCCGTAGTCTCCCTTGGGGTTCCACCACGCCTTGAACCTGTGGGTTAGGTCCTTTTCTGAGGGACAGAGACCTAGTAATGTCCCTATGAGGGCATGGTCTGTCACAAACTGCATGTGTTCTCCTATCCCGGTGGTTTTGATGACATATCTGGGAGCAACCGAGGCTTGGGGAATAAATTTCCCAGGTATCTAGGCTTGAGCGGATTTTGGATGCGATGACTCAACATCTGAATTTGAGTCTTTCCTGATATCCATCTCTACCTATAGAAAATGGTCTCATGGGTGAAATGGTAGCTCAAAGGTCGTTATGTGCACCCTCAAGTTCTCTGGATCTATGGCGGCGACGTTGCGGTAAGAGGGGTCTTCTTCCCCCCCTTCTGTTCCCATTCTCTGAGGCAGTTAGAGCTGCGAGGCAGAGGTGGTCAGCTCATACCCAGGGAGTCAGAGATGGTTTGGGCAAGCTGAACTTGGGAGCATGAGGAAACCCTAGAAATTGCAAAGCCTTATTTGCAAGAAGATGGTAATCTTATTGTAGAATAAAGATTATTTATAATTTTTTAAAATAGATTGTAATTTAATTTAATTTGAAATATGAATACAAAGAAATGTAATTTTACTCATAATTTTTTTTTAAATATGATATTTATAATTTTTTAATAAAAAATTATAAATATAATATTTATAATTTTTTTTATTTATGTGTAAATTTTTTTTTTTTTGGGCTGGGGGGGGGCTAATAACATATTAATATATATTATTTTAAATTGTTTAATATCAAATTAATTTAATCTAAATTGTTACATTTTCACATGTAAAGTGCAATTTTTCCAATACATCAAAATCCAAAAGAATTGAATTTATATGGGGAGAATAACAACAATTCTTCCAACCACTTGAGTTAAGCCCAATTCACACATATACCTGTTTTTTTTTCTTTCAACAAAATATTTTACTTAAGATCAACATTGAAATATTTTATAATTGAGCCACATTGAAACACTTTTTTGTTATTTATATATTTTTTTTAATACCACTTGTCATCTCCATGTTGATCATTGGATTGTAGAAAGTGTCATTAAATACAATAATTTGATTTGTAAATCTTGGTTACAAATGTTAAACCCAATTCACACATGCACCAATTTTTTTACTTTCAACAAAATATTTTACTTAAGATCAACATTGAAATATTTTATATATGAGCCACATTGAAACTCTTTTTTGTTATTTATATTTTTTTTAAATACCACTTGTCAACTCCATGTTGATCATTGGATTGTAGACAATGTCATTAAATACATTTAGTTGTAAATCTTGGTTACAAATGTTAAACCCAATTCACACATACACCAACTTTTTTACTTTCATCAAAATATTTTACTTAAGATCAACATCGAAATATTTTATATATTTGAAACTCTTTTTTGTTATTTATATTTTTTTTAAATACCACTTGTCAACTCCATGTTGATCATTGGATTGTAGAAAGTGCCATTAAATACAATAAATTGTAAATCTTAGTTACAAATGTTAAACCCAATTCACACATACACCAGTTTTTTAACTTTCAACAAAATATTTTAATTAAGATCAACATTGAAATATTTTATATATGTGCTACATTGAAACTTTTTTTTGTTATTTATATTTTTTTTAAATACCATTTGTCAATTCCATGTTGATCAGTGGATTGTAGAAACTACCATTAAATACAATAAATTGTAAATCTTGGTTACAAATGCACAATGGAAATTAGTAAATGGGTTGTTGACATTAATGATGTCTCAAATGCACAATGGAAATTAGTAAATGGGTTGTTGACATTGATGATGTCCCAAAAGGTGATGAAAATCTATAAGAATGAAAAGGTATCTTTAAGTTAACATGCTGAGTATATGGAGATTTAACTCTTGTTTGGATTCTCACTGATGGATCATATACATATTGAGGTATTGTGTTAGTTTTACTCCCTACATATTAAGGTATTGTGTTAGTTTTACTCCCTAATATCTTAGAAGGTACAATTTGGTACAATGTCTTTTAGCCTCTCATAAGGTGGATTTGCAGAATCACGTGGAATCATTACTCTGATTTTTCAAAATTAGTTTTCTCATTTGTATATGGGCATTTAAAAGAATGTGTATTTTTGTAAATTAGTTTTCTCATTTGTATATGGGTATGTGCAAGTTAATAATGGTCTCTCAAGATACCTTTGTGGCAATGCAAAGATGGAAAAATAGCAATATGTTAACTTGGAGGGATTATTCTTGCAAGCTAAAAGGGTTTTAACAAGATGTAAATATTTTTCTTAGATGGTTAAGCCTACAAAAAGATATAGAAGAGGTATGTATTCTAGGATTTTGATATATGCAAAGAAAAAATTAGATTAATCCAGATGGATGTTGATGGCTTCCCACCTATTCCAATTGGCTCATTTTGACAATTGTTTTTAGGGCTCGCCATTGTCAACATGTGTATGGCTCTCCGCATGCAACATGTGTAGTCCTCAGATATACCTTTCCAATGGGATATCGTTTGCACCTGGAAGTTGATGTACTAACTTACCCAAACAAGACCCACATGACTTATGGTGCTTCATCTCCTAGGGTTAGGTTTTTGGATGTCTAGGGTTTTTGACATTCCTGTTTATTTCCTTATTGAATAGAACCTAGTTTTATTGTATATAACACATATTTTTTTCATTAAATTTGGAAATATCCAATGGATCTAGAATTTTAGAACTTTATCTAAATGAGTTTTTACAAAAAAAGAATTAGAAAATCATTTAATTCACTAGTTTGAATGTATATATTCACCATTTTTTTTTTTATAAAGGTATCATTATAAAATCTCATGTGTCATTATAATTTATTCCCATTATTATTATTTCTATTTTTCTATTGAAAGTTAAATGGATCTGGATCACAATAGTGGATCTTGATTTAGCTACATATTAACTTGTGTGTTAAGTAAAATAACGGATCTAAATAAAAAACAATAGATGTAGAATTTCAAACTAAATTAGCAAGATTGAGTTTTTTCAAATTGTGGAATTAAAATATTGCTTCTTTCACTAATTTTTGTATATATTCACCATTGTTTTGATAAATTTATCATGATAAACTATATAAAATCAAATTTACATAAACTTGCAAAGCAAATCTAAGTATTAGACTTTTATTTATAACTTGTATTAAAAGCTAAGTTGATTAGTATTATTTAATGACATTAATAATATTGTGTACCTTACTATTATTAAGCAATTTAATTATAATTTAATATACTAATTAATCTTGAGTTGGTATACTAGTAGAAGGTTGGCACAATTTTAAAGTGACCTATATAAAAGATATTTAATGACATTGAGTACTATATTTTATTATATTAGAAGGTTGACAATATTTATAGTTGACAAAAGAAAATATTAGATGTGAGTTATTATGTATTAATTTTATTGTTTTAATAATCAAAATCGATTATAAATTAGAATAACAACATAACTTATTTCTATTATTATTTTGTATATTTTCTATTAAAATCTAATTTGATAAAGGATTTTATTATGAATAATAGATTTGTAAGAAATTTCTTAACCTAAATTTATTTAATGTCATTAATAATCAATGTCCATTACTATTATTAACCTAGAGTTTAGTTATAAATTGATATTATAGTAACAATCTCAACTTTGAGGTACTATAGTAAGTCTAGGCATCATTTTCAAGTGACCTATAAAGATCTTTAATGACATAATACTAATGTGTTAATTACTATAGCATTTTTATTTATTGTCATAGTAACTAATATTTTTTGTATTGAGTAATATATTTTATTTAAGGAAATTTGTGTCATTTTAAAGTCCACAAGAGAAAATATTTTATTATTAAGTCTAGGTTTACCATTGAATTGATCAAAATAAATTATTAATTAGAATAGCAACACAATTTATTTCTACTATTATTTGTATTTTTGTATTAAAAATATAGTCGACAAAAACAAATATTATATGTGAGTTACTACATATTAAGTTTATTGTTTTAACAATCATAATCAATTGTAAATTAGAATAGAAACATAATTTATTTCTATTATTCATATGTATATTTTCTATTAAAATCTAAGTTGATAAAGTATTACATTATGAATAATAGATTTGTAAGAAATTTCTGAGGCTAAATTTACTTAATGTCATTAATAATCAATTGATATTATAGTAACAATATCAAAGTTGAGGTACTACAATATGTCTAGGAGATTGGCACCATTTTCAAGTGACCTATAAATATCTTTAATGACATAATACTAATGTGTTCATTACTATAGCATTTTTAATTATTGTCATAGTAACTAATAATTTTTGTATTGATTCATATATTTTATTTTAGGAAGTTGGTGTCATTTTAAAGTCCACAAGATAAAATATTTCATTATTAAGTCTATGTTTACCCTTGAATTGATCAAAATACGTTATGAATTAGAATAAGAACAAAATTTATTTATACTATTATTTGTATTTTGGTATTAAAAACTAAGTAACCTCTAGAGGTTTACTTCATCAATAATAGATTAATATATGGAAAATTTATTACCTATAAAGTTATTTAATGAAATTGATCTTTCTTACCTATAAATTTGTTTAACGACATAATAATTGTGTTTGTTTCTATTATTAGCCATTTTGATAATTGATACTAAGTAACTATTTTATCCGTGTTCACTATATTGTTCACACCACTTTAAAGTTTGCAATTTGTTTAACTATCAAAATAAAATTATTATGAATTAGAATGCATCAGAGTAGTACAATTTGCTTTTTATCAAATATAATAATGAATATTAGGGAAAACTCACTTGAGACTATATTGCAAGAGTCTAGTATTTATTCATGAATTGTTTAAACATTTTATATTCAAATTAATACTAATTAGCTACTTCAAGATAGTTTTAATAGACCAAATCTAGAAAATGTTTTTAAGCCCATTATTGGATTTGATTATGCAAGGTTGATATAGTGAGAAATTATGTTGATCTAAAAGTTTAATATTGAATGATGTCAGATAATTTGCATAAAGCATTGTGACATGCTTGCATTGAATTTGAGCCAAAATTTGTATATATGTATTAAATAATATGAAACTCCTCAAAAAATAATATGAAAATAATATTTGATATACAACAAACATTGAAAAAGTGTATCTTCGTGTATATTATTAGATCCTTCAAAGGACAAAATTACATTCATGAATCATCTCCACATGATCTCATGGTATCCACTCAAGTAGATCAAGTACAACTTCTACACCACATTTGTTTATCTTGGTCCTCTTGCAATGTTCTTTCTTTGGCATCCATGCCCAAACAATGGTATTAATTGGAATAGATGCAAGTTCTGTGTCATCACGATTTGGTAGCCAATATTATTATAATATTTTCCCCATGCATTTCCCTGAATTGGGCTTCCACCAATCAACCATTACATGAAGCATCCCACTTTGATCATCTTGGAAGATATCCGAGGTCGATTTTGTCGTCCAAATAATCTCGCCTTCATCCTCATTTCCTGATCTAACTAGCAACATATTTCCTTTTTCAATATCAATCATAGGATTTAATGTTGGCTTTGTCTTGTTTCACTTGGGTCCAACATATACAGGTTAATTTGTCACACTATCAAAATCCACATCCATAATACTTGAGATTACATAGAGTCAATTATGGTGAGCATTGACAAATTTCCTTGTCTTGGGCCAGAAATCCTTAAAGGATGAATCACTTCCCTCCACTATTGTATGATCATTGTATATTTCATCTAATGCACCAACAACTCTTTCCCAATACTCTACATTATTTTTTCATTCCTTTATAAAAGTTGGTGAATCATCATTGTCAATAGTGTCTTTCCACATTTTTATGTATAATTTTATTCCTTCCTTTAGTTCTTTTAAATAGACACCATTCTCTTTGGGACCTAAGAAAGATGGTTTCCTAGTGGGCAATTTAGGTCGGCCTTGCTCATCTACATTCTACAACTCAATTGGTTTTGACCACTCAATATATTTGATGGATTCTTTGTACCTTAGTACTGGAACATCATTCAATACAATAAATTGGAAGTATTGAAGATTAAGATGTCTGACTAATGAATTTTTTCCCTCCTTTATGTATCCATTAAGGAATATTTTGAAGTCATGCACCTTGTCAATCAATGTAGGTGGAAAAAATCATTTTTATTCAATCGTGCGATATGTATCCCTCATTTCAGGTAAAGAATATATGTCTTTATTTTTCAAGTTGGAAGACATTCTTCTGTAGGTTCCATCTATGTCTTCATGACTATGTCCCACAAGCAAGAACCCAACCTCAATAGTGATGAAGACACCAAGTGCAGTTAAAAGTGATAGAAACATGAAAATATAACGATTCTTATTATCACTTACTTCATTGTCCAACTGTAGCAACAAATGTGGAGGAAGAGGTTTGAAATCAACATTCTGATTTTTTGGTATTTTAAGAGATAGAAAATCATCCTTGTACACTCTACATTTTGAGTAAATATTACTGTCTAGTAATGCATTTGAGAGTGGGTTTCTAGAACTTCCACTCTCATAAAGAAAATCACCATACATATCAAGGTATGGGTTTTGAAGGCCCCTCAAGCGCTTTGCAAGGGATGTAATGGTAAATTGTGATCCCATATGTAAAAATGGTAGGGAGAAATGACCAAAACCTCATGTATTATCATACCTGTCAATGAAAAACCCAAGTTTGTTCCTACAATAGATTTTGATTTGACACGTAGCCTTTGGATTGAAGTCTTTGTTTTTCCAATTTAATCATGGATCATTCTCAAATACGCCTTTGGAAACTCCTCCAACATAATTCTATGGGCATGGTAGCAATATCTTCCACACATAACAATCTTGTTATGTGTGTTCAATCTACCTCGTGCCATTCCTTCCAACTCTTTTGTAGTTTCTTACTTCATCTGTTATTTGAACATGATACATTCACTACATTTACTGAAGTTGGTATTTTTTGTAGAATGCCACAACTCGAAAATGAGTATTCCATATTTTTCTCATTGTTGGTTGTGATAGTGATGGGTAATTGAGCTTTTAAAGAAGCTCGTTGATCTCATTTAACAAAGAACTTGTGTGTAAGTAGAAGGCAACAATATTAAAGGAGCAAACCTTCCATCTTTTTCAACTTGACTTGTTTGGTTTGGTGATTAATCTAAATTATCCATTACAGTTTTGTGTAATATTTCTATGGTTGCAACAGTAATTGCAAGTGCTTTGCATGTGTTGGTGTTACCATGAATGGATTTGATGTGTCCATGCTGGAAATAATGTTGCTACTTATAGAAGGTGATTTGAGGAATCTTATGTATATTGTACCATGATTTATTACAAATAATATTACCATTAAATCTCATGTCCTTTACTTTTATAACAATATGATATAGGCCATGGCCATGGATTTTTGACATGTTTGTGTTTGAAAGGAGTGAATTCAAGACAAATTCCCGAGTACCATTTTTCTTTATGTGTTCCATACTCCTTCTAGCAACTGCAATGGAATTCCTATCCACATGTTGAATAAAATCTTGTTTACAACATTCATCAGCTGCCAAAAGTCGGATTTCTTTCTCTTCATCTATCCTTGTTTCACATTTTGCAACTTTTTTTGTATCCATAACTCATTTAATATTTTTATATGGCCTCATTACATGCATATCATTTTAGTATACATTTTTTTCATTATAAAGATCCCCATCACATTTTTCTAAGGGGCTTGTGTCCTTTATCACATCCCATATCACCATTTCCTTGGGTGGTTCCTTGAACCTCAACATCTCACCTTTGTTTTCCACCAATTTATTTATTGGCCATCTAACCAAATAGTATATAGAATTATCCCCTATCCTACATATTTCACAATTTCCATGTATCTCTTCCACACAAGCACCGAAGTCAATTTCACCTAGTGTTTCACTGTTTCAAGATAAATCCGTGAGTGCAGACACAAACCGATCTCCCTAGATCCACCCAGATCTAGAACAAAACAGGACAGAATAATACACTTTCCCTAGACTTAACCTATTGAATGAACTAAGAAGTAAGGGTTGTGGACATACCTTATGAACGCTTTCCTTATATCTCTGTTGTTCCAAGATTTGCTCCAATGATCTTGCACTGTTCAAATCACAACAGTACAAACCAATCGAAGTAAAGGAAGATTAATATGTTCAATAGCTAGTCTATACATATGATCAAGGAATTATGTAATAAAGTGACATCATCTTTATGGGAAAGGGACATATTACTGTATTGAATTAACTGAAAGTGAAACTTACAACCTAAGCCTTGATGTCGTAGGTCTCCTTTCAATGGCTCCTAGATCTGACACACACACTTGCTCATGCATGAATAAAATCAACCGCATATGATGACCTTGTTGTTGTCTCTTACTGCTATAGCATCAGTCCTCCATACAGTCTTGCATTAATTCTCCAATCACTCTCTTGCTAGTTTGCTTCTAACCTTTTCCATGAGCAATATCCTCAATATATAGGAGAAGATAGATTAGTTTCTTGGACAAGAAATGATCCCAAGATATCTGGAATGTCAGTACTTGAACAACCATTCGAAGCCAACTCATCCTTCTAGAAGATTCCTTTCTAGAAGGTTCAAGTTTTTTATCTTTTTCCTTTTTTAAGAACATGTTCGCACCCTAACAATGAGTACAGTGCAAGAAGTTCACACTCCAGCTAAATTCAGCCTGTGAGAATCATTCATTCTCGCAGGAGAATATATAGGTAGCCTACGAACATGCTTTAAAATGTGATTTCTGAAAACAGACAAGTGTAACTTTCCCCAGGAAAATCTCCTTAGTGAAGAGCTTGATATTCCATTATCATGACATTATCATTGTATCAGTTTAATGACCAAAATTGTGGATAACATAATGCCCCCCAAAGTCTGAGAGTGGAACTAGTGACAGTCGATAGACTTTGTAAGCTACATGTGTGTGTCAAGAACCAAAAGCACATCTAATCAGAGACCTGCAAACATCCAAACATCAACAGAATATCATGTATACCAATTCCTAAGGTAGGCATTCCCATACTCAGATCATAGATTGATGACATCATAAACAAAGGTCATGGCCACCAATCATACACTATGGATCCATGTAGTCAAAATATAACACAGCCACCTGAATACACTGTGGATCTGTGTGACAAATTTTAATCAAGATGACATAGCCACGAAACATACATAGTGGATCTATGTGTCCCAAATAATACATACTCCATCGCAACCTGGATCGAAAAGACAATATCCAGGGTCTTCAATCTCATCGCCCAAAGTATGAATCTGACCATGTGTTCACATGTGTCGAATTCGAACATGGTAGAAACCACTTGATTACCAGTCATTGATGTATACCATTAACAAGTGCGAGGGAAATCACCATTGATATCAATGAATCCCAAGGTACTATAGTACAATCCATCGACTGTGAATAAATGAGTTGATGTCGAACACCCGACGGAATCCTTCGATCAGGGGTCAGTGATGTAAACCCACTGTCGAAAGCGAGAAACTTGCCATTGAGGCATGCAAGCTCCAAGGTACTGAATAATTTCTAAGCCTTGATTCCGGATAATGTGCTGAGGTCGATAGAATAAGACTCATCACAGGAGGGCCTTGATGTATCCCCCATCAGTGACATGAAATGAGTAACAGAGTTTGAAAGTGAAACAGAGTATATGGCAATTGAAATTTGGACACAGGGAAGGCTGACACGGAATGAATGGGCAACTGCAGATGGCTGACTCAATAGAAGTTTCAGACTGACAGCTCTTGAACATATGAATGACATGACCAATGATTTGGCAGCATTGACTCAAAGACGACACATGGAAAGACCTTGTTATCAAATCGAATGAGAGACAAATGGATTTCCCAAACCGGCTTCAAATGATGAATAGGGGGTGTCATGTTCAAGAGCGACACTTACTGCCAATTAACACAAAGATGAAACATATCTCTTTCCCAAATTTTCCCCCACCATTTCTGGCAAGTACCTCTTTATTTTTACGCAAGCTTGAAGAGGATCACATATGCTTGCTGATATAAGCTCATCCTTCGGATGAGTCCCTCGGACTATTTTTAACCAACCCTAGGAAGTAGTGGTTAGGTCCCATCATGGGTCTATCAATGTTTGTTTAACGAGTCCAGAGATAGAAAAATCGAAGGTTTTTCAAGATTATAGAGTTTGGAAAAACACTTAAAAGATAAATCTCTCAGTTCCTTTTTCGTACAATAGTCCTACGAGACCGAAAAAGGGTTAAACTATCGCTCGAAGGACACGTAACTTCAAATACTTTAACGAGCGTTAAAATAGCAAGATCTCTCGGCAATCTTTTCACGTTTAGAGAGTCTGAAAAGAGCTTAAAGTTAACTCCAGGGGGTTTCCTTTTTCGTGTAACCACATCGAGCCCGAAAAAGAGATAAAACAATGCTCGATCACGTTCTTATATTTTTGACAAGTGCAAGAACGGATAAAAGACACTTGAAGTTTTATATCAAAACCATAGGAAACAAACAAAATCACACCACACCACAAAATTTTTTGTCCATAATTATCTGCATTGGGTACCTGCAAGTCATTTTACTCACTTCCATATTAGTAATTAGGGTTAAATAATGAATAAACATGAAAAAACCCACTTTGATCATGGTAAAAAGTAAATAAAATAAATTCACAATTCATTTTACCATATCATTTTCCCCTTTTACCATTTGAGAGCAAAAAACCTCCATTTTACCTTCTACCTTCATTGTCGATTTTTGGGAGCTTCGGGCCATCATTCTTCGAGCCGTCTGTGGTGTTTTGGTAAGTTTTCCATTCTCTATCTTTTCATGCTTCAAATTCATGATTTCATTGGTTAAATTTCAAGTTTTAAATTCATTTTGCAAACCCTATGCGTGTAGAAGGATTCTCACAGGCTGCCCATACGGGGCCTGCGAGAATGCTTCATTCTCGCAGGTGGGCCTAAGGCAGCATGCGAGAAGTTCGCACTGTGTGCCATAGGCCACCTGCAAAAAATGCAAAGTTCAAAAAAGTTTGTAATGTTTTAGCCAATAAAAAAAAAGTTTATCCCATGAAATAGAGTTTTAATCATCTTCATATGTTCCCCATGCAGGTTTATAACCATCATAATGGTTCTCGAATGGAGAGAACGGGAACACAAGGATGATAATGCAACCGCCGAAAATCACCCTCCGACTCTTGTTGCCTTAAAAGATTGCGGTCTCTTGAAGTATTTCCACATACCAGGCATGAGAGCCCAAGTTCGATTGCTAGAACACTTAGTCTGGATGTGGGATCCGGATCAACAGGTTTTTAATGTCGGAGCTCACACATTGACGATCGACATTGAGGATATTTATTTCCTGACTGGGCTATCCAAGTGTGGGTCCTACATCAGTTTGACTGGTAGCCGAAGGGGTGGCTTAAAAATGAGTGAGTATTGCCGGGAGTACTGCGTCCCTGAGGCTGAACGACAAAAAGGAAAAGTGGCCATTTGGGGAGTGACTGATATAAATCTCCGTACAATTCTCTTCACTATCGCTCTGATGGAAGGAAGTGCTCCCCACATATGGCTCTGCAAAGCTATTTTCAGTATGCCATCGAGTGTACTGAGCCCTCGGTCTTCAACTGGTCTGATGCAGTTTTACGCAGTCTTAAAAAACAACTGACCAAATGCAGGCGTGGAGATCTAAAATAGTTTGGTTATGGATCATTGTTGGTGTCCTTCTTCTGTGAGAGGGTCCCAGTGTATAGACTTCAGGCTGAGTGGCACTTTCCAGGTCCCAGGGATCCACGGATGTTACGATGGTGTCAACTCATGGCTAGACATGTGGCAGGACTGATCGTCAGGTATGACGATCTCTTCTTTGACTGGCTTCAAGTCCAGGTGTTGATGGTAGAAGATTATGCGTACGCTAGGTTGGATTTTTGTGGTGATCCTGACCTTGCACTTCCTGAAGATGCACAGTGGGGAGACATCGGTAAGAATTACACAAACTTTTCAAGGTTTTAAATGTTTTTGGATTTTTAATATATATAAATGTTTTTGTTTTATAGTTTATCTGAAGACTAACACCAAATTTTTGTTGATAACACAAACGTTGGCGCATATAGACCTGCTGGCAGTTCTCCTGTACAACGTCGAGGAGAGGCAACAGTAGCCATTCCACAGTATGCCAAGGAATATCTGACAGTGGAGCAAAACTTAGAGGGTTTGATGGTTGATGTTCCAGATATGGCTCTGGAGGATATTCCACGACGCGATCAGCGTCACATCGTGGGAGTCTTTGCCTCTATGGGTCGCTTGCTCCACAGAGCTGCTAGGACATTAATGTGCTATCATGAACAACATTGATGTCATGATATCGTTATGTAGAAGCCACGAGCTTCAATTTTTTGATATTTTGGTCTTCAGACACATTTTGTAAAAACAAACTTTGATCGTTATATATATATATACATGGTTTCTACCAGCTTACTTTACATTTGTGTACATTTTAATGTGTTTGATTTATAAGTGATTTAAATGCCTGTCCAATACATAATTAGCTAAAGCATCTGCCAATGTATTAAGACTTCTTGGAATATGTTGATATTCAATATGATCAAAATGTCATTCCAAGAGGCGAATTCGCAAATATACCCTTAATAAAGTAGGACTTCGAATAGAGTAGACATTACTTAGTTGTAGCACTACTAGCTGCGAGTCAAGTCACACAACCAAACGACGAATTCCAAGAGAGATAGCATCCACCAATAACTCAATAACGATGCTATACTCCGCGATGTTGTTGGTTGCCCGCCCAAGACATACACCTCGTAAAGATATAAGGTCGTTCGTTGGGGAATAGATAGCCCAGGCAACAGAAGCTAGGTTCCGAGTACTATGAGTAGCACCGTCAACGAAGCCAATATAAGGTAGCAAATACTCCAACATCTGGTAATCAAACACAATGTCACGTAAGGGTAGAGACCAAATAACGTCAAACGCAAAACAAAAAATACCACACACACTCAGTATGATACATAAAAATACAAGTACTTCATGCAAAAATGACTCATGCATAGTACTTCTTTAAGTACAACCCATTTCTGGGTTCACCCAAAGGTACACCATCATAATCAACTAACTCATATGCTCCTTTTTCCAAAACTTTGCTAACAATGTAAGGCCCACGCCACATTGGTTCAAATTTCTCAGCTCCTAAGACATCTTTATCTTGTTCATATAAAAGAACAAGATCTCCTTCAGAGAAGACACAAGGTTTAACATGCTTGTCATATTGTGCCTTAAAACGTTTCTTTCGGGCTTCGATTACCAAAGTAGCGTCACAGCAAGTCTCGTCTAATCGCATCAAATACAACAGACGTTCCTCTTCGGCAAAAGTATTAGGTAAGAGCTCTACAACTAGCTTCAAAGATAGTATTTCACATTCTATTGGCAGAATGGCTTCCATGCCATAAACTAATAGAAAAGGCGTGAATCCCGTGGCAGACTTAGCAGATGTCCGATATTCCCACAATGCCAAAAATAACATTGTGTGCCAGTTGGTTTTATGGATTCCTATCATCCATTGAATCATAGTTATAAGAACCTTATTAATGGCTTCGACCTGGCCATTAGCCTGTGGATAATAGGGTGTTGAACTATCATGATGAAGGCCCAACTTCTCTGTAAGTTCATACATCATATTATTTCTAAAATGACTACCGTGATCGGTAACAATAGCCCGAGGAACACTAAAATGAGTGATGACATGGTTGAAAAGAAATAACGTTGCAATATTCCCAGTATTATCAAATGTTGGCATTGCCTCGGCCCACTTAGTAAAATAATCAACAACGACGATAATATAACCATGCCCCCCGGCCGAGTGAGGGTGACATGTCATGAAATCAATGCCCCATTTAGAAAAAGGACCTACTAAGACTACAGGATGAAGGGGAGCAGGATGCGACCGAATCTTTTTATTATAGGTCTGGTAGGCATGATACTTCTGAACAGCAGTAATGCAGTCATGAAACAAGGAAGGCCAAAAGTATCCTGCATGTAATATTTTCTAGGCAGTAGAATACCCAGACATATGACCACCACATGCTCTAGAGTGGCAGTCATTCAAAGCTCTCTCAGCTTCCTCAAAAGGTAAACAACGCCAAAACATAGAATCAATACCTCGACGGTAAAGAGTGTCGCCGAGGATAATATAATGACATGCTTGATAACGGACACGACGTCGTTCGACACTAGACAAAGCAGGCCAAAAAATTTGAGTTTGGAGATATATAATGATATCTTCGTACCAAATATCATTGGTATTGATAAGGAAAAGTGATTCGTTAGGTAACGAATCGACTGCTACTTTTTCCATGGCAGTGTGGGGAAAATCACAAATTAACTCAGCGAAAACTAGGGACTTCTTCGACGTGGCTTGATCAAATTCCAAATCGAACTCCTGGAGAATAACAATCCACTTGGAGTACTTGCCCCCCAGTAATTGACGTGTCAATATATGTTGCATGGGGTTACAATGTGAAATCACGGTAGTTTTTCTGGCGAGAATATAATGACGAAAACGTTGAACTACTTGAACAACAGCCAAGGCCAGCTTTTCAACATGTTGGTATTTAATTTCCGTGGAAGTTAAACTTCGACTTAAGTAATATATAACATGATCATCATGGGCATCATCCTCTTGAATGAGAACCATGCCGATATTATACTTGGACGCAGTGAGATAAAGAAAGTAATCCTTACTATAATCAAGAGGGAAAAGAAGAGGATCTTTCATGAGGGACAACTTCAAGGCTTCAAAAGCATCGTTAGTAGTTTCATCCCAGACAAACCCTGAACCTTTCTTTAGAAGACGTGTAAAACCCCGAGTAATCTCAGCATAATTCAGGATAAAGTGACGAAGAAAGTTTTCTTTCCCCTGCAAACTTTGTAACTGGTGCAAAGAAGAAGGAGGAGGGAGATTAAGAATCGCCTCGACCTTGATAGGATATACCCGGATCCCATGGCGTGAAACAATGAAACCGAGGAGACGGCCAGATTCTACGCAAAAGACACATTTATGAGGATTCAAGCGAATGCGATAGAATCAACAACGAATGAAAATTGCTCGGAGATGCTTAGGGTGATCAACTCGACATAAAGAGTGAGCCGAAATTTTTTCCAAATAAGGTTGAACAATATGCTTACTATCGTGAAATGTGAAGACATAGCACGTTGGAACATATCACTTGCGTTCTTCAGAACGAAAGGGAGTTTCCTGTAGGTGAAAGTACCCCAAGGACAAATAAAAGCCGTTTTATGTTGGTCCTCAGGAGCGATATTGATTTGATTATAGCCGGAAAATCCATACATGAGGGAAAATATTTCACTGCCGACACAGTCATCGACGATTTCGTCAACGAAAGGGGTTGGAAAATTGTCCTTTGGACAAGCTTTGTTGATATCCTGATAATCAACACAAACGCGTATACTACCACCTTTCTTATCAATCGACACTGGGTTGAAAACCCATTTTGTCAACGCCACTGGATAAATAAAACCGGCTTTAAGAAGTTTTTCAGCTTCAAGTTTAATGGTTGTGGCTTTACGTGGATGGATAGGATGGAGACGCTGTCAGACTGGTTTGGCTCCAGGGTATGTCTTAATTTCATGGACCACTATAGCAGGGTCGATACCCGACATCTCTTCGTAACTCAAGGCAAAGATATCACGAAATTCTTTAAACAAGGAAGTATAAGTGACAATTTCTTCGGGAGAACACGAAGCACCAATATGAACATTCTCGACAATTTCAGGTTTCACTGACATATCTATGGGTATCGTGGGCGAAATGTTACTAAGGTTCCCTTCAGAAAACACATCACGTGTAGATTCGGAAACCGTGGATATAACAACAACGGTCGACGGAGTCGAAATCCATTGATAATTCTCAAGAGTTTGTTGTTCCAGAAACAATATAGAATGATGATGCCCATCGTCCCACGGGGTGTCCTCCATGACGGACACTATCATCTCGTTAGTGGGAAATAAAACACGGAAAGGATCAAGAGACAACTCATCAAAAGAATAAGTAGTAAGGGTTGTCGATTGAATAGCTTGGTAATCAGACTCAATCGAGCTTAACGGCATGACGTCGCCGAAATGAACATGATCTCCAGGATCAGGGACTATCCAAGGGTCTGCAGACATTGGAAGTTCACGAGGCACAGTAGAGATCATATTAATAGATGCAACGAATGGGCGTGGAAGATCGAGTGGTGGTGGTATGGGAAAAGTACCCATTAATGAAGAATCTTTTAAAATACCGACTCCAACATTCTCATAACCCGCTGGGGTTTTAGCTATAAACGACACGTTGCCAGTACGAGTATCAGCGTTAAAGAAGGCAAGTTGATCAACCGTAACTACTTTTCCTTGGTGAGGAAAACATACGACACGGAACAGGGTTGACACCACAGCACACATAGAATCAACCCAACTACGTCCAAGTAGAAGATTATAATCCAAGGGAGTATCGAAAACTTCCACTTCAACCGATATGGTCTTACCTTCAAGAGTGACAGGAAACGACAGAAGAACACCGTAAGGATTAAAACCAGATCCGTTAAAGGCTTGCAAAGTGTTTTGTGATTCCTGTAATGGGGGAGAGTCAATGGCTTTCCAACAAGTAAAATACATTACGCACATAGAGGCACCCTCATCAATAACAGTCTGACAAATGCTCTTGTCGGCAACAACTTGTATTTGAAATGCAAGTTGTGGGGGTAACCTTGGAACATGGTCGTCCAAGTCAAAGACTATCAAATTCATATCCGTGGTATCAATTCCACCTATAGCTTTCAATAGGGCCCTTCGCTGCGCAGGACAAGACTGAAGGACTTCAAGGGTAGACATCGCGGAAGGTGCTTGTGCTAGATCTTCTACAATGTTGTAGTTCTGGGCCGCACGTGTATGTGGATTGAATGTCAATTTCTTAACGACACCTTTTGGGGGTGGTCGTATTACTGTATCAAGGTTCGGTCGTTCGAGATGAAGAGGACCGTTTGTGGGTGGATTCGATGGAGAGGGTTGTACCAGATCAGGAGGTAAATCGTCAACCTTCTCCTTAGAAGGAGTATAGTCTTTAGCTCTAGTGGTAAGTGCAACATTGTATTTCTTTGAATCACCGGTGCACATCAAAACATAGGATTGTGTAGAGGTAGATGGTTGATCATGGATGACCAACAAAGCCTATTGTTGAGATGGGAAGGGTTGAGACAAGACAGTCAGAGTAGAAGGTTTCGACGTCCCTTGAAGGAACTTGTTAACTTCAACACGTCTCAGACAATCCTTCGTGTAGTGATCGTCACCATAGATAAGGCAAGGATAGCGTGGTTTGCATTTATCTCGGTCTTCAACAGGGGGGGATTTGGTTTGCTCAGTCGGATTATTGTTTTTACTCTCCTTATTCTTGCCTCTCCCCTTCTTGGATTTGTTCTTACCGATAGGCATAGATTGAACAACATTTACTTCAGAGGTTTTACCGGTGGGAGGGGCAGGAGACGAAGCATTTTGAACATTAGAAGGATTGGATTTTGGGGTTGTAGTTGAAATGGAATGTGAGTGGGTATGAGTGGTCCCAATCACAGCATCAGCTGCATGTGAAGAAACTGGAGTAGTAGAAGTGCTGGAAGTACTAGGACGAGGTAAATCAGGGAGTAGGGTGTAAAGTGTTCCCATTTACGAATAAACGAGATCAAGATACTGAGCGCGACTAATATCCTGCTCTTCTGTAACAACACCACCCATAGCAATGTCTTTACCAATTTCATTCACAAAATATTTCGTGAACCACTCAGCCAGTAACTGATCCGGGAGTTCAAGCTTGATGAGACGTCGTCTCCTTCTCCACTCATGGATATGGTCTGAGATGTGAGTACCTTTAGTTTGTTTAAAAGAAGTCAAAATCTCAGTACCAGTATCGTAACGGAACAGTAACTGGTAATGTGTGAGGAAAGCCATAGCTAAGGTGTTAAAATCAGAAAAGAAACCTCATGGCAACTCAATGTACCACTTCGCAGCCGAACCGGTAAGGGTTCGTTGAAAAAGACGCAACTGAATGGAGTCATCCATCAGTGAATTGGACGAACACCATAAATGAAAAGTCATGACATGATTATTTGGGTCCTCTCCCGCCTTACCATCAAATTTCGGAATGTCCGATGGGAGTTTAGCAGGAATAGCAGGCCATTGGGGACAGTGACGAATAGGATCATTTAGAATACTAGTCAAATCTGGCAAATCCAAGGTAGCAAGAAAAGGCAACTGTCAGTTTACTTTCAGATATTGATGGCTTTGGGGTGGAAGCCTCGTCAGCAGACCAGTAGGAGCATAAGAAGACAGTCCATAGATGGAAGCTCCAGGTTGGTTTGGTGGTGGTTGGATAGGGTAGTAGCCCCAAGGATTGTAACCTTGAGTTTGGGTAGGGACCTGAGATTGGGAAGTTGGACCTGAACCCCAAATAGGATTAGTCATACCTAGATATGGTTGGCCTACAGGAGGGACTGTTGCTTGCCCCCCAGCAAGAGGTACGTTTCATAAAAGTTGTTTCCAATACTGAGCCAAGTCAGGAGGTATGTTTTGTCCAAAAGGGGATGTTGGTCCCCCTACCATAGGTATAGTTCCACCCGAAAGTTGTGTACCAACTGTAGGTTGCGTGGTAACGACGTTGTGTCCGAGAAAAGGAAAAGGAAATGTACTACCCTTTCCACCAACAGGAATGTGCAAGTTTGGTGCAACAGTTGGGATAGTGGTACTAGCATTAGGATTGTCAGTAGGAAACTGAGGAAGTGTCGGGATGAAACCGAGAATAGGATGCCCAAGAAACTGAGGACCACCTGGATAACCAGCAGGGGTTTTTGGAGGTGTTGGATGGGTAACATTCAATGTAAGATTCAATGCATGGTAACCAGGGGGTAAATTCGGGTTAACCTCGGGAGGCCTCTGGGTATTGATAGGGGCAAGAGTAGTTGCCGGAATCTCGGTTTGGACACTTGCAGTAATTGCAAGATGAGCCATCTCGGGAGGGAGAATAAAACGATAAGTGGTAGTCTCTGGTGTAGTTTCCAGTTCAGGAGACACAGGAGGGTTGATTTCGTAAACAGGAGGAGACTCAGTACCAAATAAGACTCGTCGGAAATCACCCAACCAAAAAGGAGCTTGGCCCACTACACCGTGAGAAGGCCCAGGCATTGATTTAGAGGATGTAACAAGAGTTTCTTCAGAAGGATTTAATCGTCCAGTAGGTCGTTCACCACGACGAATGCAGTAGTCCTCTATAGTATTGGTAATTCGAAAATCAGCAAGAGGATCGGTAGGTTCTACTTGTGAAGGTGGTGTAAAAACTTCTGGGATGTCACTGATGTCCACGTGTGGTAAATTAACAAGGGGAATGTCACCCGGATGAGGAGAGTCCTCAGGGGTACCCTCAGGTGTTGTTGTGTGCAAAGGTTGTGAAGCTTCCGGATGTTCTGGGGAAAAACCTTGCATCCTACGTGAACGTCGTAGAGGAGCAATTGTAAACAAGTGACAAGCTCCTCAACAAAAATCCTATGGTCAACTACGAGAAACAAACAACACACGCTAGTAAACAAAATCTAGAAGCAATTACCAAGCAAACAATACCTTCTAATATCGAAGCCACTAGTTGGTGATGAAATCCAACATCGCAACAACGAGATGAGAAGGGGCGGGGCTAAGGTGGAAAAGTTACGTTGACGACCTGCTTAACAGACTTACACCCTGGTGCAAGATCCCACACATAATCGTGGGTATACCCTCCAAGGAGCCCGAGTGAGTTTGATCATTGTCGATTCCAGGTACCGTGAAGACTTTCCCCTCCACAGTCACCTTGGGTAAGAACCTAGAGAGATAGGCAACTAAGGTCACCACAAACAACAGTACTTCCTGGGGAAACAGTCGTCAATCCGATCCACATGCAAGGGCAGGGTATCAATCCCGAAACCAACTCAAAGGCTTCCACTCATAATTGTGGGTATACCTCAGAGTGATCCACGTAATACATGAAATCTCTACACTGATGTCAACAAAGCAGGTTAGTATCTCTGCCAACACCAATGCAACCTAATGCTTGACCCTTGTGTAAGAAGGGCTTCCCAGGACAATATGCTGCCAATGGAATTTTACACTCCCTAACTCAAGATACTATTGTGTGTTTGTGAGATTTTGGAGAGTGTGTCTCTCTTCCTACTCCAAAGCACTAGCCTAGCTAAATGTTGGTGTAAAAGAGCCCTAGAAAAGAGTTACTAGATCAATTTGAATATTACGTAGTGTTTTTAAAAGCTATTGTTTACTCAAAGGTAACAGAAATGAAACTCATGATGTGTGACTCTGACCCAAATAATGCAAGGATATGATGAAACATAATTCTTTTCATTCGATAAATCCTAGTTATGGGAGAGAGAGAACAATTTCTGAATCAATCTCAATACTACCATGCACATGCAATGCTCAATTTCCTTTCAGATGCCAATGAAAACAATCATGAATCAATGAGCAATTTCTAAATGTCTTTTTCAAAACTTCAATACTCTAAAACTTGATTTTCTATGTTTTTGAACAAAGAAAAACAAGATCTTGAAAGAAAACTTATGGTTCACTTTCCAAGAAGAACTCTGACTAATGAAAAAAGAAAATCAAATCGTCAACAATCAAACAATGGCAACCCAACCAAAACTTTCAACGAAAGTAAAAACAAAAAGCAAACCAAGGAGTTCCTCAATGCAAATGAAAATTGTCCTTCTGAACCAACAATGAAACGAGAAACACCAAACACATAACTTCCAATCAATCACTGATTCTTAGCCAACACGACACACTCAACTTCCAGAAATCAGAGAGAAGAAAAATGCCAATAAAAGTCAAGAGATGAAAGTCAAGTTACCAAAGCAAGAAAAACCTAGAAACCCTAGATCAGTTCTAGCAAGTAAATTAAAGCAAAAGATATATAAGTCAGTGATATAATGTGTCAAAAAGAGGTAATTTAGCCTTACTGACCAATAGAAAAAGTCAGAACTTGAATTCAAAAATTTCAAAAAATATGTTCTTAGGCCAGTGTGTAACATAATGCGAGAAAGTAATGTTCTCACAGGCCACTTTGATGCAAAGTGCAAACTATTCGCACTGGAATATATATGGAAAGTGTGAACCTTCCTAGTTCTCGCAGTCTGTCAATGGACACAATGAAAGAATCCCTGAAAGTAATGAAAATTTTGAAAAAGCAAGCAAAATCCAAACTGGCTTATAGACCCAGAAGGTCTCTCAGGGTATCCTGAGGACTCAGACAATGACAAAACAGGAGAAAAAGGCAAATAGAGAAAATGGCCACAGAAAATTCAAAGCCATAAAGACAAAAGGGATAAGTTCCCCAGCGGAGTCTCCAATTTTTTTTCAGGATAAATCCATGAGTGCGGACACAAACCGATCTCCCTAGATCCACCCGGATCTAGAACAAAACAAAACAGAATAATACACTTTCCCTAGACTTAACCTATTGAATGAACTAATAAGTAAGGATTGTGGACATACCTTATGAAAGATTTCCTTATATCTTTGTTGTTCCAATCTTTTCTCCAATGCTCTTGCACCGTTCAAATCACAACAGTACAAACCAATCGAAGTAAAGGAAGATTAATATGTTCAATAGCTAGTCTATACATATGATCAAGGAATTATGTAATAAAGTGACATCATCTTTATGGGAAAGGGACATATTATTGTATTGAATTAACTGAAAGTGAAACTTACAACCTGAGCCTTGATGTCATAGGTCTCCTTTCGATGGCTCCTAGCTCTGACACACACACTTGCTCATGCATGAAGAAAATCAACCACATATGATGACCTTGTTGTTGTCTCTTGTTGTTGTAGCATCAGTCCTCCATATAGTCTTGCACTAATTCTCCAACCACTCTTTTGCTACTTTGCTTCTAACCTTTTCCATGAACAATCTCCTCAATATATAGGAGAAGATAGATTAGTTTCTTGGATAAGAAATGATCCCAAGATATCTGGAATGCCAGTACTTGAACAACCATTCAAAGCCAACTCATCCTTCTAGAAGATTCCTTTCTAGAAGGTTCGAGATTTTTATATTTTTCCTTCTTTAAGAACATTTTTGCATCCTAACAATGAGTACAGTGCGAGAAGTTCACACCCCATCTGAATTCAGCCTGTGAGAATCATTCATTCTCGCAGGAGAATATATAGGTAGCCTGCGAACATGCTTTAAAATGTGATTTCTGAAAACAGACAAGTGTAACTTTCCCCAGGAAAATGTCCTTAGTGAAGAGCTTGATATTCCATTATCATGACATTATCATTGAATCAGTTTAATGACCAAAATTGTGGATAACATTCACCCTCAACCATGTCATCCTCGTAGACATTAACTATGATTCCTTTGGCAATGCACATGCTTTCTCTTGTGCATCCATGTGTAAGAAATATGTTTGTACATGTGAATGTAACCCTATATTTGGAAATATTTGTGGGATGATCGTGAAAATGACCTTCCAAATCTGATTCTGGCCAAATTTCATAAGATTCCAATGCATCCCCTAGTGTATGCTCAAATCTTGTTGGATGTGGTAGAAGAGCATCATGTTTTAACACCTTCTCAATTTTAACCACTATGCATCCTTTCTTTACCATCCTTCCATGCACCTTATGACCAAGATCTTTATTGAATACGGATCCCTCACTTACCTTCACTCCACATTGTATAAGATCTACCTTGTATCCAATAGAAAATGCAGACGAAACATTTTCACCTATACATCAAATTAAAGAAACTTAGTATTTTCTGAAAAAAAACATTCAGTATACTATCAATAGCACTTAACTTTATTTGATAAAATAAACATTTAATATATTATCAATAACACTTAACACATGATTTCATATTTTGATTTACCTATGTTGTGCCTGAAATCAACGATCTTCCATGGATGTATGTCCCCTTTATCAACATATTCTAAAATCAAATTTGGTTGAGTGACATCAATTATCAAAGTTGTAATGTAGTCTGCATCAACCCTTTCTCTACCATAATAAGTCCTAGTGTCTACGTATTCAACCCTTCCTAGCCCAATAACTTGACCATTAATTAGGAGGTCAATATAGTCCCCTTTTTTCAAAATTATATTTGTGGGATGATCATGACAATGACATTCCAAATCTGATTTTGTCCAAATCTCATAAGATTCCAATGCATCCTCCAATGTATGCTCAAATCCCGTTGGATGTGGTAGAGGAGCATCACGTTTTAAAACCTTCTCAATTTTAACCATTATGCATCCTTTCTTATCATCCTTCCATACACCTTATGACTAAGCTTCGTATTGAATATGGAGCCCTCACCTACCTTCACTCTAGATTGTAGAAGATCTACCTTGTCTCCAATAGAAAATGAAGAACAAAACATTTTCATTTGTACACAAAATTAAAGAAACTTAGTATTTTCTAAAAAAAACTTTCATTATACTATCAATAACACTTAATAGTATTTCCTAAAATAAACATTCAATATACTATCAATAACACTTAACACATGATTTGAGATTTTGATTTACCTATGGTGTGCCTCAAATCTATGATCTTCCATGGATGTATGTCCCCTTCATCAACATATTCCACAATCATATGTGGTTGAGTGACATCAATTATCAAAACTATAACATAGCATGCATTAACCCTTTCTCTTCCACAATAAGTCCCAGTGTCTGTAGATTCAACCCTTCCTAGCCCAATAAATTGACCATTAATTAGGAGGTCAACATAGTCCCCTTTTGTCAAAATTATATTTCTCATTGTAACTCCTATGAATTCTGTAACAAACAATTGAATTGTAATTTGTAGTTAAGGTTAAACGATGTAAAGTGTCTCTTATATTTTAGCAAAAAAAAAGGCTTCAAAAAAGTAATATAGTTGCAATAATTAAAAATGGTGTGCCAATGATTTTGTACACAATGGAAAACCTTTCCCCACCATCAACCAAAGGAACTCTACATATAAATTACACACAATTAGAGATCCAAGTAGTATCAAAGAATGAAAAATATCAACTCACATCAAACAAGAAAGTTCATATTTAACTATGGAGATGGCACTTTTTTTATTGTTGTATGTGTATGAATTGTGCTCATAATAAATTTACAAAGGAAGAAAGGAGGGGGTTTATTTGAATTTCAACTATATGAACTTGGCATATCATCCATTGGTCATCTCATCACACATATACCATGCCCATTCTTATGATGTGCCTTCAAGCCAAAAATAAATAAAAATTTGTGTGCTTCTCAATTTCCTAGCTTCAAAATAAATTATGTCATATTATAGAGCTCTTTAGGTCAAATATTAGGGTGTTTTAAGTCATAACACAACATCCCACCAAATTTAAATTTTCTCTTAACCCAATACCATCATGTAGATATTCTGTAGAAATGACATTCTCATTAGCCATGGGAATATTTCCCCGAATTTCTTCTGAGAACCACACTTTTTCTATGTTGACATCAACCTAAGTCTCTCAATATTACAAACCACTCTCTCTGGATAATCCAATCCTACTTAGGCTCGAATACAATTTAAAATTTTACACCTACAAGAGAGACATAAACATAAGCATGCACACATAGATAAAATATCATATCTAATGTGTAAATCCAAACCCAAAAAACCACACAAAGATGTCTTCAGTACCCTTGACCAAGTCAACCAAGACCATGCCCAATTCAACCAAAACCATCCATTTGAAACACATTATAATCTAGACAATAAGCCTCTTAAATACACTACCATCACATGACAACCATGGGCTAAAACCATGTGCCACAATAAACAACAAGCACTCAATGATTAACCTAACATGGCTTTGAAAGGGGAAGGAGAAACTGGTATTTGTAATGAAACTAATATGGAAACCAAGTCCTCTTACTACAAGTAAGGATTAAGTTCAATATTTAGGAAGAGGATAAATAAATGCCATAATAGAACTCAGATTTTGTAATAATATTCAAATAGACACCAAGAATTATAAGACCAATGAAAAGATGTAGTACTATTTAGTCCAAAATAGGTAATGTACCTTCATAAAAAAAATTATAACATGAATTATGTGGAGGGAAACAGTATGAGTGATCACATTTGTTTACTCAATTTATTTTCCCATTTTGAGAGTGTTAGGGATGACTATAAAGTCTTGCAATCCCAACATTTCTAATTTTATTAAAGTCATTTCCACAATAGTTTTATACTTTGAAAATAATAACTTGTCTTGAACAAAGAAAAATTATATTTTGAGATGGTTTTTTATGCATTGTTATAAGAAATTAGAAGAAATGATGCAATGACACCAAAATTGCGGGATAAGTTGCTTTCTATTCCAAAAGAAAGGGGAAATCAAATATTTTCCAACAAATCCATGTTGAAAGAGTAACAAAAATGGGTGCAAAAGAAACAAAATGAAACAATTTATGAAGTAATGTAAGGCTAGACCGCATGCCCACAATAGGGTGGCAAGAAACAACAAAAATATAAGAACAAGAAAAATATAAGGTGCAATTATTGTCATATGTTAGGGCACTCATAGTGCATCCTCAGCCAAAGATTGGACATTTTGTTCGATGCATTGGTGGATGCTCCTGCGTAGACTCAATGCCCAATGTGTGGCTAGGAGTACATCACTGTCTAAAATATCCATGGTCACCCAAGCTCCCCCGAGGAGTAAAGCCTCCATGTTTCTTGTTTTTTGTTTTCTCTCACCGCAGGATACTATTTTTTGCTTTCTCTTATCGCAGGATAGATGGTCATGGTGACCAGTTCCATTTTGTTCATACAATTCGGTCATGGTGATGAAATTATTTCATTCATACAATTTTGGTCATGCGGTGACACGTCAAACTCTAAGTCTCTTATGGAAACCACTTGTTCTAGTTTACCTTTTGTGGCAGAACAGGTGGCTAACACATGGGATTGTACAAATAACAGTCAAAACTAATACAAGGCTTTTTTTTATTTACAAAAAAAAACAATCTTTCTTCCAACCACTTGAGTTAAACCCAATTCACACATACACTAGTTTGTTTACTTTCAACAAAATATCTTACTTAAGATCAACATTGAAATATTTTATATATGAGCCACATTGAAAATCTTTCTTTCTATTTATATTTCTTTTAAATACCACTTGTCAACTCCATGTTGATCATTGGATTGTAGAAAGTGCCATTAAATACAATAAATTGTAAATCTTGGTTACAAATGTTAAACCCAATTCACACATACACTAGTTGTTTTACTTTCAACAAAACATTTTACCTAAGATCAACATTGAAATATTTTATAAATAGGCCACATTGAAACACTTTTTTGTAATCTATATTTTTTTTAAATACCACTTTTCAACTCCATGTTGATCATTGGATTGTAGAAAGTGCCATTAAATACAATAAATTTTAAATCTTGGTTACAAATGCACAATGGAATTATTAATCAACATATAGTTCCATGTACTCCTCATTTGTTTAGTAAATGGGTTGTTGACATTGATGATGTCCCAAAAGGTCCTCTTACTTTTAGTTGTAAGGTTATGAAAATCTATAAGAATGAAAATGGATCCTTAAATTAACATCTTGAGTATATGGATATTTAACTCTTATTACCATTCTCATTGGATCATATGCATATTAAGGTAGTGTGTTATTTTTACTCCCTACATATTAAGGTATTGTGTTAGTTTTACTCCCTACATGCTTAGAAGGTACTATTTAGTACAATTGTTTTTAGCCTCTCACAAGGTGGACTTGCAGAATCACGTGGAATCATTACTCTGGATTTTTGTAAATTAGTTTTCTCATTTGTATATGGTTATGTGCAAGAATGTGTATTTTTGTAAATTAGTTTTCTCATTTGTATATGGGTATGTGCAAGTTAATCATGGTCTCTCAAGATGCCTTTATGGCAATGCAAACATGGAAAAATAACAATATGTTAACTTGGAGGGATTTTTCAAGGTACTTCTAGAATGAATTTGAATATGTCGTAACAAGATGAAATGTAGGAAATTGAATTAGATTTCTGAATATATATCTTTTATTCATAGAAATTGTGAATAAGTGAAATTTGATCTTTTCTAAAAATGGGATGTTATTTTTCCAGCAAAATATAAGGTATATGTCTTTGTTACTGCAGGTGTTGAGTACCTTAATGATGAAATTTCATTCCAAAAACATGTATAATTGTCAAGAACCCGTTAATCTATTCCCCAATGTATTTTTTGGAAATATATAATATTTTTTTTTATATTTTTTTTAAATTATGAAATTCAATATATCCTTGAAATTAAAATGCCTTTTGTTTGTTCTTGCAAGCTAAGCGGGTCTTAACAAGATGGAAATATTTTTCTTAGATGCTTAAGCCTACAAAAATATATAGCAGAGGTATGTATTCTAGGATTTTTATATATGCAAATAAAAAATTAGATTAAAAATTAGATTGATCCAGATGGATGTCGGTGGCCTCGCACCTATTCCAACTAGCTCATTTTGGTGGTTTTCTAATTTGAAAGTTGTTTCCTAGTTTTCGGGTCCCTGACTTCCCGGGCCATTTTGAGGCCCTAAACAACATTTTCAGGGGTCGCCACAGTGAACATGTGTATCGATCGCTGCATGAAATGTTTGTAGTCCTTGGATAGACCTTTCCAATGGGCTATCATGTGCCTAAAATGGAGATTGTATGAAAAAGTTACGACCCCAGGAAGTTGATGTACTAACTTACCCAAATGGGGCCCACACCCGTGAATTTTGGTGCTTCATCTCCTAAGGTTAGGTTTTTGGATGTCTAGGATTTTTGACATTCCTGTTTATTGTAAAAATTCCTTGAGAGCCTCATTGTAATGATCTTCGGGTGAATGAGAACAACCGTCACATCTCTTCCCAGAGATAAGATGCCACCATTCTAGCATGTTTTTTTTCCACTCCATTTTGCAGTTTCATCTTATTTCCTTATTGAAGAGAAACTCATTTTATTATATATTTGTTATTTTGTGTTAACCATCTTTTGATAATAATCTGTTTTCATTTCGTTCCACCAATAAAATTGGGATCATTGGTATCAGATAGGGTTGCTTCTTGTCATTCTTAAGGCATGTCCCCAACGAGGTCAGGGTACAAAGAATTGGGTCTCAAGCTTGTTTATCTTGAGAAAAAACGATCTCTCACGCCCAAGAGACCTCTCATGGTGGGAGAAATAAATATCACAACATAGGATATCCCTTCAAAACATTTCTTGAGGAAGCCCTCACACAATAGAGGAACACGGTAATGGATAGTTTTGTGCAAATCCTTTGGTGGCTACCAACAGGCGACACATATTTCTCAAATGGAGATGCTTCCCCCTTCAAGGTAGATATAAAATTTGATATTCATATATTTGAAGGTCTGATAGATGCGGATGTTGTAGAAAAATGGTTGAATTTGCTAGAAGGGTATTTCTCTATCCATAAATTCTCGAATAGAGAAAATGTTACTTTTACGTTCCTCAAAGTCATTCCCCATGTCAAAGATCAATGGGAAAATTTCTATGAGAAGAAAGAAACAAAGGAACCCGCATTATTTACAGTTGTGGTCAACTCAGAGTCCTTCGGGGATGCTATTAAGGAACAATACTACCCTCTTGGAAGTTATGATGACCTGTATACAAAATGGACCACATTGCGTCAAGAAAGAGACCATGAAGTGCTCGAGTTCACAAATATCTTCCATACCTTGCGCACCAAGATGGGTATCAAATATTCTGAGAGACCTCTGGTGCTCAAGTATCCCGATGATCTGCATAGATACATCTAGGATGAGATGTAGTTTTTGGACATCTCATCCTTGGGCGCATCCTACCGATATGCCATGAAAATTGAGTAGAAGCTCAAACAAAAGACGTGGAAATTTGGGCCTTGGAACCCCTCACAGCGAAATCCAGGAAAGGGTGGCCCCAACCCACAAAAAAAGGAAAAAGAAAAGATGGACCACCTCAGGAAAAATAGTCCAGGCCACAAGGAAAAAAGGACACCAGAACGACAAAAAAATATACTGAGAAGTGGTGCGACTTCCATAAGATCCCCTCACATAACAATGTTGATTATCACTGAAAGAATTCATTGGTAGCTAAGGTGAAATCCTCTAAATCAGATGCGGGTTATGGCTCTGAGTCAGAACCAAAGAGGGGGAGACATATCATTAATGGAGAACCTATTGCTATCATTGCTACCACCAAGATCCAACCCAGTGAACGACACGAGCCAGAGGAAGGAAGGCACATTTTTCAATCACATATTTAGGTGAAGGGTACCCCTCTCACTTCATCATTGATAGCGGTAGCCAAAACAACCTCATCTTAGCAGAGGTTGTTAGGTGACTCACCCCACCGAAAACGCTTCACCCACAAACCTACACCATCTGATGGCTCCTCTAAGGAAGTGACATCCATGTCAGCCAACAATTTCTCCTGTCATATGACATCAAGCCCTTAAAATACGTGGAATTGTGTGATGTTTCTCCTCTTGAAGTTTGTAATGTTCTTTTGGGCCAACCATATTTATGGAAAATTCATGCTATATATGAGTCCAGGCCTCACAGTATTATTATTACTTTGAACAAGAAATTGTATAGGATAGAAAAGGTAGTCCCACCTAGTTCTATTTCCTTGATCTCTTCCTAGCAATGCAGGAAGGTCATCTCTCAGACGGGGAAGTTTGTCTTCTTCATGAGTCTCTCTAAGAATGAGTGAAATATCGTAGCCACATCTAGGGTCTCTGCGATCAACCTCTCCACACAACATAATCAATTGGATAAGGCCATGGAAGCATACTCAGATATCTTCTCCTCAGCTATCGGGGTGTATGTGCACTATCATGTAAAGAACCCCATCAATCTGACCCATGACACATTGATTCCCAATGGGTCAGTCAACTGATTCTCTCTGTTAGAGAATGAGGAGATCAAGTGGAAAATCTAAGAACTGATCCACAAGGGGAACACCCATCCATCTCATCACCTTGTGGGAGCCCAATTGTGTTGGTACAAAAGAAAAATGGAACCTGGTGACTTTGCATTGATTATCGGGCTCTGAATAAAATCATAGTTAGAAACCAGTACCCTATTCCCCAAATATACAACCTCCTTGATAATCTCATGGGGGATAAATACTTCAGTAAGATTTATCTAAAATATGGCCACAACCACATCCCAAGAGAACATACAGATGTATGGAAGACCACCTTCAAGTCAAAGGAAGGTCTTTTTGAATGGTTGGCCATGCCCTTTGGCTTGAAAAATTCTCCAACCACTTTCATGAGGATGATGGACGATATCCTGTGACCATTCACCAATACTTTTGTAGTGGTGTATCTAGATGACATTCTCATTTATAGCAAGACTTGGGCAGAACACTTGCAACATATTCAAAAGGTTTGGCACACCCTGTGGAAGAACAAGCTATACACCAACTTGGAAAAATATTCCTTCAACATGGAAATAATCCATTACCTAGGATACATCGTTGATCAACATGGTGTACATTTGGATCCAACCAGGATCCAACTCACTCACCACACTCACTGATCTTCAAATCTTCTTCAGCATTGCCAATTTCTATCGTAGGTTCATGTTGGGATTCTCCTGTATTGCATGGGCCCTTAGCCAAGTAACCAAGGGTGGTGGTAAGGAAAAATTTGTGTGGGGTTAGTACAAAAAATAAGTGTGAATCAATGATTTGAAGAAATTCTTATGCTCAACCGTAGTACTTTGACTACCAAACCTACACCAACTCTTTGATATTGAGACAAATGCTTTAGACAATGTTGTGGGCGTCATTCTCACTCAACCCAGTCACCCCATGCCCTATCATAGTGAGACACTAGTATACGTTGTTCGTAAGTACCCTAGTTATGAAAAATAAATGTACTCCATTGTGCTAGCATGCCACCAATGGAGACATTACATTCTTGGGAAGGATATTGTCATCCACACTGATCATAAGCCATTGTACTTCATGCCAACACAAGGAAAATTGCAGAATGAATTCCATCAGAAGTGGTCGACATACTTGGAGAATTTCCACCTCAACATCAAGTATAAAACAAGAAGAACAAACCACTTCATTGATTGCCTCAGCAGACCTCCAGTCATGACACTCACCACGGTGCTAGACTCTTGTGACCATGAGACCTATGGATGTCCCCAACTCTATGATACATACCCAGAATTCACCACCACCTACCAAATGTTGGGCACAAATGCAATTGTCGCTAATTTCCATATTCATTATGGGTTGTTTTGTCGTCTGGGCCATATTTGTCTTCCATAAAGTGAGAGAGAAAATTTTAATTGGGAATCCCACTACAGTCAAGTGGGAGTACAATTTGATGTCGAAAAGATAATGGAAATGTTGTAGAAACATTTCTACTGGCTGAAACTTCGATAGGAGGTTGGCAAGTATATCAAGTATTCAACTTCCTGCACTATTTCCAAACATAACATTAAGAAACAAGGCTTGTACATTCCTCTGACTACTCTTGACAGGCCATGGTAAGTCATAACCATGGACTACATGTTGGCCCTCCTATCCACAAAGAGGGGAAATGAGTGTGTTTTTGTGGTTGTTGATTGCTTTTCTAAGATGGCGATTCTAGATGCTTGCAAGAATAGAATCACAATAGAAGCAACTACCAAGCTATTATTTGAATGAGTCTAGGTACATTTTGGAATATGACAAACCATTGTCTCATATCAGGATAGTCGATTTCTCATCAAATTTTGGTCGAGCCTCTGGTCACTGTTGGACACCAAGCTCAACAAATCCATGACCTTCCAACCCCAGACAGATGGTTAAAATGAGGTTGTAATTCAAATGATCATGCCTATAATGCACATGTACAATTCCAATCACCCTCGCACATAGTATGAGAGTCTTCCCTATGTCCATCATAGCTACAATCGAGCCTTGCATAGTTCAACTGGCCACATCCCCTTTCAGGTGGGGTTGGGATTCCAACCATTGGGTGCCATAGATGTTGAACTACCCCTTGCGGTCACCTCAACCGAATCATCTCTCGGTCCAAATAAATTTGAAAAATACACATGGTTCATAGAGAAGATCTAGCACATCCATCAACATGTTCAGGATATCCTACATAAGTCCAATGAAAAGTACAAGCAATGCCATGATCAACATCGGGTGCCAAATAAGTTTTAAGTGGGAGAAAAATTTTGTTTTCATTTGCAGAAAGAACGCCTTACCGGACTCCATATGAAGCTACGCCCACTCCATTATAGGTCGTACACCATCACCAAGGTTGTGGGTGATAATGAATTTGAGCTCAACATTCCTCATTTCATTGGCTTGCACCTAGTGTTCAACGTGGATCTCCTGCAATGTTATTTCCCACGATTATTGGACACCTCAGAGATAGGAGAATAGCTGACACATTCAGAGCTCAACCCCAACTACATACAACAAGCATCCAATGATCATAATGTGGACAAACAAGTCAAGGGAACTCTCCAACAAAGGATCCATCTTTATCGAGTTGTCAAAGCAGGGACAAAATTCAGTAGAAATTTCCCCATCTAATGGAGGAAATCAATGCAATGGATACCATTTATTCATAAGGGGGGAGGATTGATCCAAATGAATTTTGGTGTCCTCCCACCTATTCCAACTAGCTCATTTCAGTAGTTTTACAGTTTGACAGTTGTTTCCTAGTTTTTGGGTCCCTGACTTCCTGCGCCGTTTTGAGGCCCTAAACAATATGTTTATGGCTCGCCATAGTTAAAATTTATGGGGATTTCTGTGGGAAACAATTTTATTCCTCAGATAGACCTTTCCAACGGGCTATTCTACTCCTAAAACGAAGATTGTATGCAAAAGTTACGACCTTGGGAAGTTGATGTCCTAACTTACCCAAATGTGGCCCACATGACTTTTGGTGCTTCATCTCCCAGGGTTAGGTTTTTGGATGTATAAGGTTTTTCAAATTTCTTTTTATTGTAAAAAGTCCTTGAGAGCCTCATTGTAATGATCTTCTCGCAAATGAGCACAATCGTCATTAAATAGAAACCAATTTCAACTTATTTCCTTATTGAATAGAAATCAGTTTTGTTGTATATATGTTATTATGTGTTAAGCATATTCTGATAATAATCTATATTCATTTCATTTTTTTCATAAAATATGGATCATGCAAAGACAAAATTAGATTAAAAATTGTAAATAATATTAATTTAAAAAAAATCTATATATTTGCAATTTGCATAATGGACTCTATATGTGTCTCTAGATTTGTTAAATTGTGAAGCCCATAGAAAAATAACATCAAAAACAAATATATAGAGAGGTATTAAACAAAATGAAGGATTTTATCGATTAGTAGACTAAAGCAATTGGTTTTTCATCACGAATCTAAATCTGATACGTCGAAGTGAACATACATGTATTCTAAATTTTCCAAACTTGCCAAAAAGAATTGAGTTCAAAATATCATGCACGCACTCTAGGAATGCACGTGCATTCCTAAAGTGTGTGCACATTTTGAAAGTGATTTTATGTTCCTAAAATGCAAGTGCATTACTAGGAACAAGAACACTCATGTGTTCCTGTTAACATTAAATAACTTTTTCTCTATCTCTCCCTCTCTTTGTATATTTTTCTCCCTCCTCCTCTCCTTCCCTCCCTCTACATTGAACTCTCTATATGACCTCTATCTCTCTCCCTACCTCCATCCTTCTCTCTCTCTACCCTCCCTCTCTCTTCCCCAATCTCTCCACCTTTATCCCTCTCCCTCCCTCTTTTCCTCTCTCCCTCCCTCCCTCAGTCCCA
>ML778286.1:645610-663361 GCA_009831015.1 Picea engelmannii
TACTCCTTATCCAACCCCTCTCTCTAAATTATTTTTCCTACCCCCTCTCACACTCACATATTCTCTCTCTATGCCCCTCCTCCCTCTATATCTCCCGCTCCCTCGCATTATCTCTCCTATATTTATTTATCTCCTAAATATACCACCTATTTGTCTCTTTCATTGTTGTTAGTCTCACTCTCACTATATCCTCCTCCCCCTCTCTTCTATACTCTCACCCCATTTATCTCTTTATATCTCTCTATCCCCCCTTCTATCTATCTCCCCGTTTCACCTCACTCTCTCTCTCTCTCTCTCTCTCTCTCTCTCTCTCTCTCTCCTTGTTGTTAGTCTCACACTCACTCTCTTTTTGTCTATCTCTCTCTACCTCCCCACCTCCTTTTATTTTCCCCTAGTTCTAAATCTATCTCTCTCTTTCCATATAAAGGTAAGGCATGTCTCACAACAAATAAAGTATACATGTGAAACAAAGAAATGTAGCCTATCATGTAAGGTGAGTGTTAATTTTTTTTTCTTCTTCCAATGGAATCTTACTTATACGAGTACTTATATGAACATGACCATGACCTAGATCATGAACTAGACCTATATCATCACCTAGAACCCCCTACATCTATACCCCCCTCTTTTTATGCTCTTCCTTTGACTCTCTCAGTCTCACTATCTCCCCCCATGACCTAGACCATGACATAAATCTAGATTTCGAGTTATACATTGACCTAGATATTGACATACACCATGAAATACACCCCCCATAGTCTCACTCTCTCACTCTCTACCTCCCTTGTTTGTCTACCTCTCTCTTCCTCCCACATTCTCGCACACACACTTTTTATCCCCCATTAATATATTTATATCTCTCTACTCCCCTTACCTTTATCTCCCCCCTTCCTCTCACAATCAATCTCACTATATCTCCACCCCCTCCTCACTCCCTCCCACTCTCTCTCCCCCTCCCTCTCACTATCTCTCCACTCACAATCAGTCTCACTCTCTCTCCACCACATCCTTGTCCAACCCCCCTCTCTTTATTTCTTTTCCCCCCTCTCACACTCAAACATTCTCTCTATACCTCCATCCTCCCTATATCTCTCCCCCTACAAACAATTATCTCTCCTCTCTTTATATCCTACATATACCACCTCTTTCTTTATCTCTCATCCACCCTCACCCCATTTATCTCTTTATATCTATCTACCCTCTCTTCCCTCTATCTCCCCCATCCCTCTCGCAACTAGTCTCACTCTCTCTCCACCCCCTCCTCCATCCCTCTCTCTCTCCCCTCCCTCTCACTATCTCTCCGCTCTCTCTCTCTCTCTCATACATCTACCCCTCCCCACTTTCTCTCCCCCCATTTCTCTCAATTTCTCTCTAAGCTCTCTCTTTGTCTCCCTCTCCCTCCCTCTCACACACTCAAACACTCCTTGCCCAACCCCCCTCTTTTTATTTCTCTTTCCCCCTCTCACACTCACACATTCTCTCTCTACCCCCCTCCTCCCTATATCTCTCCCTCTCGCTCTCTTTATATCTCCTCTCTTTCTCTCCTACATCTGCCACTGCTTTCTCTCTCTCATTGTTAGTCTCAATCTCATTGTATCCCACTCACTTTATTTCCTTTGTCTAGGCCTCCAAGCAGTTCATTGCAATATCACTATCTCTCTGCCTCCATGTTCCTTTCAATTTGGTTGCATTGAAATCTCATAATCTCTAATCTTACAAACAATCATAATGTCCATTTCAGTAGGTTCCATTCCTCCAAATATATTGTAACTAGACCTAGATCTTGATGTATACCTTGACCTATAGCACCACATAGAGATAGATATAGATTTAGACATTCACCTAGAGCTTGATGTATAAAATGATGTAGAACCCCCAGCTCCATGTAAGCCTAGGCATAACTTATACTCAATCCTTAACCCCAACTTAACTTGAGCTCTGAGTGCACTATGCATATACCTTGGTACAACACTTTCACTCACATCACCCACATCTTGGTGTTCTAACCATTGTTGTATCCTTGGAAACACTTTCAATACTAACCCCTTAGGAATTAGTTGTCTCCATACCCCTATACAATTTTATTCATAAAACGTTTTGGTGGATATTAAATTCTCTATATGTTGCATTAAGATCACACACACATTGAGCCTATGAATTGACTGAGTTGGTCATTTATTCTCAGTAGGAATACACATTCTCTTTAGTGCACACGTGTTTTAGGAGTGCATGCATGTTCCTATTGGGAATTTTTTGGTGCCAAGAACACCCCACTTCATATAATATCCCATAGTTGATAAAAATCATGATATCTTTAGACAAAATAATCCTACACATACATGTTTTACTTTTTTTAGTGTTCTTGTTAGATTTATAAATACTTTTGTGCTATTGCTAGACCATTGCAAGAAAATTAGGAAGACAACTTTGCCAAGTGAAACTATAATTGTTGTTTGTATGTAATTGTGTCTTCTTGGAATTGGAAGACAAATTTGTCCAAGTGAAATTGGAATTGTTGTTTGTATCTTCTTGTGTCTTCTTGTAATTGGAAGACAAATTTGTGGAAGTGCGAATGGAATTGTTGTTTGTATCTTCTTGTTTTTTCTTAGACTTGGAAGACAAATTTGTCCAAGTGAAATTTGAATTTTTGTCTGTATCTTCTTGTGTCTTCTTGGAATTGGAAGACAAATTTGTCCAAGTGAAATTGGAATTGGAATTGGAATCATAATTATTAGATGTGTCTTCTTCTGTAATACAAAAATAAATTTCTCCACTTGGTTTTGCCTTATTACATAATACAAAGACAAATTTGTGGTGGTTGTTTGGAATTCAATTCTTATCTTTAAACATGGGGAACCACCAGATTCGATAAAGAAAGTCCTCGAGAAAAAAAACCAATTGAAAAGGTAGAAAAAGAGAGAGAAAAATCAAAGTTATGTATTTCAAAGCGTAGACTTTCACATGAGGGAAATCCAATTTCTAGTGCAATAGATGTTGCTAGTGTTTCTACTCCATCACCAAAAGAAAAACATAAGAGTTCATTAAAGAGAAATCCAAACAATATCTCATCAATAATTTTTTTCGTGGATGAACATATGATGGAGGAATTGATTGGAATTGATTATACAATGGATGAAATTAGAGAAACAATTGGTGTAAAACATTGTGATGAAGAAGCTCCTATGGTACAATCTCTTGTTGGACAGTCAAATGTGCACTCTCCTCCCACATTTTATATTTCAATGATTGAAGGGGAAATAACTACGACATTGTTAACTCCACAATAGGGAGGTCAAGAGTCCCAAAATAGGGGTTCATTGTCCCTACCTATATTGAGAACTACACGACGAAGAAATCCTAATCGCATTAAGGTCAATGAAAGTGGTCTAGCATCACTTGAAGGTAAGTTACCTAATTGTACTATTCCTTATCACTCTTATAAAATCAGTCAAGAATATTTTGAACCAAAATCTGATGCTGCTAAATGTCAATTATTTTTATCTTTGTTAAAATCTAGAAGTTTGACTGTTGTTAGGAGAATTTTAGGCAATAAAATAGTTAAAAGTGTAGAAACAAGTCATCATATAGTACAAAAACTTGTAGATTCTTTTCAAATAATTGATAAGAAGTCTCATTCTAAATACCACAATGTAGCTCGTCGTGTCTTGTCCTAGTCAATTGTTAGCAACATTACAAGAAAACATCATTCACTACAACAAACCTCTCACCTATTGAAATGCAATGTCAAACCCTTAGAAAGTATTCTCATTGATGAGATAGCCTAGACACATTTGCCCCAATGTATTTTTGGGCCTTCACTGAATTCTACCTCGATCTAACATGAAGTTAATTGGAGGGATTAAGGGACTAGTTCAGTATTTCTAGCATGATAACATAAGTCCCTCTTCCAACCAAAAAGATGTACTAAAACTAAGGAAGGGAACTAGGGACCATGAACCCCATATTAAACACTATCTTTAAATTACACATACATAATTGTATGGTAGATTCAGAATAGTACATAGTGCACTTAACTTAGGCCAAATATATTTTCATAAATGAAAGCCTTGGTATGTTCGAATAAACACAATTCATAACACGTGTTGTAGTAGATATCACATTGAGTATGGTTATTATTATGACACATGTATATATATATATGTGTGTGTGTGTGTGTGTGTGTGTGTGTGTGTGTGTGTGTGTGTGTGTGTGCACAATACCCTTTTGTAGGAATGCCCATTTATATTGCAATCGTCGTCATCTAGAGACTTTATTCACAACATCTTGTGTACAAGGCCAGAGAGTTTTACATTTGATCAAAATGCATGCTTATATGGGACATGCCCCATGTGTGGTGGAATGAAATTACTAAGAAAGTGCATCCATGTAAGTGATGAGCATGAATTGGGGAGGAATGAGGTTTCCTTGCAAATCTTTGAATATGTGACATATGATATTGATGGAGGACAAGAAAGAAAAAAGATACCATTTTTACTTCCCAAGTATGAGTTTGTGACATCATGAAGGACTTCTTCGAAAATACATGACATTATGTTGATCATGTCCATGTGGATCGATTGCATGATCAACATTTTATAATATGTATATATACATTTCCTATTGGTGATATGTTATCAGTGGTTGATTTTGCTGAGAAATAAACCCTTCAACGGTAAAATGAGATTCAAATCCAATATTATCACTCAAAGAATATCAACATAATGGTACATATCACATACAAGCATGGACCAGATAGTAATGAACAAAACATATTTATATTGAAAGAGTATCACTTCTACATAAGTGATGATCGATGCCATGACTTAGCCTATGTACAACATTGTGTTCAGTTGTTCTACAATCACCTTAAGGAGAAGAACCTACATATGGATCAACATTGGATTTGGTGGGATGGTTGTGCAGTTCAGTTAAAAAATGCTCATGTATTTCAATGGTTGTGTATGTTGCACAAAAAACTAAAGGTAACACACATTTTGAAATATTTTTAGTCTGTGTGTGAGAAACGAGAGCATGATGGAGCAGGTGCATGCATAAAATGATCATTACATAGGAAAGAAATGAAGTTCACTACTACTTCCCTCACTTGAGATGAAAAATCCATTGTTGAATGATGTTCTTAGTAATGGGAGAGTGAACATGAACCCATGAAGACCAATCACACAAGAAAGGACATGTACATAGATATTTTTGGGAGGTGGTCAATGTAGGTTGATCACAGTGGTATGAATGAAAAACAATCTAGGGCACTCATGGATTCCATTTAGTTAGAACATCAGACAATGCAATAGTTGAAATATGGATGAGAAAACTCTCTTGATTTTGTGGACCATGTAGTAGTAATGAATGGGATCATTGTTAATAGACATATCGTTTTGATAGATGGGATCATTTATTACTCCCCATTGGTCAACATATAACTATGGAATTATCTCAATTAGAGGAGGACCAATCAATTATTTCAGTAGATTATGATCATGTCTCATATCTCGTACTGCCAGGTTTGTTGAATCCTTCTATTAAATTTTGAATAACTAGAATGAATGTGTTATTCTTTGGTCATTTAATGGACTCACATTTTGGCACTCCATTTTTTGTAGCGCACATATACACAATGGTTTCCCCAAGAGATAATGAGTGTGGCACTGATTATTGTTTGGAACAATTCTTAGAGGGAAAGAATACCCTCATGCGATCAGTAACAGACTCCGAAGGAATTAAATTTTTGATAGGGTCAATGGATATTAAAGGAGAATATATGAAACAAGATGAAAGAACACAAAATAAATTTGGTTATGTATTTTAAGATTATAAACCAAGTCAATTTGTATACCACTTTACAAACTTGGTTATTGGTACACACCTCCAACTACAAACAATGCCAAGTAAGAAATCAACAAAGGTACAATACATCTTTCCTTACTGTGAGCACAAGAATTCAATGTAAATTGTGTGTATTAGAAGTGATCCCTATGGTCTAATTGAATGGCCATCTAGGTATATAAAATGAATAATTTTGGCTTCATTTTGATTGTTGTTAAAATATTTTTATTGTTGTTGAAATATAACCTTCCTTAAAACATACCCATGGCATTCCTTGTTTTTACATGCCTTTCCTTTCCTTTCCATGCCTTCACTTTCCTTACCTTAAACTTCCTTTCCATGCCTTTCCTTCACTTTCCATGCCTTTCCTTAACTTGACTTGCCTTTCGTTTCCTTTCCTCGCCTTCCCTTCACTTGCCTTGCCTTGCCTTTCCTTTCCTTTCCTTCACTTGTCATGCCTTGGCTTGCCTTCCCTTGCCTTGCAATTTCATTCCTTCACTTTCCTTGCCTTTTCTTCCCTTGCCTTTCCTTGCCTTTCCTTAACTTACCATGCCTTTCCTTTCCTTCACTTTCCTTGCCATGCATTTCCTTCACTTGCCTTGCCATGCCTTGCCTTGCCTTGCCTTGCCTTGCCTTTCCTTGCCTTCACATGCCTTCACTTGCCTTACCTTTACTTCACTTTCCTTTCCATGCCTTGCCTTCACTTTCCATGCCTTGACTTCACTTTCCCTCACTTGCCTTTCCATTCCTTACCTTTCCTTCACTTTCCATGCACTTCCTTGCCTTCACATGCATTGTCATGCCTTTCCTTCACTTTCCATGGCTTTCCTTCACTTGCCTTCACTTGCCTTGCCTTGCATTTCCTTCACTTAAATTGCATTTCCATTCATTTTGTTTCCTTTCCTTCACATTCCTTGAGTTATCACTTGCCATGCCATCCCTTTCCTTCAATTTCCTTATCACTTTCCATGCCTTGCCTTCACTTTCCTTGACATGCCTTGCCTAAATATATGTAATAATCAATGAGAAACACCCTAGCTCTATAGCTACTCCAAGATATGGTTTTATGGTGGATAAAATTATAGTAGAGGGGGCCCCTTAGTTAAAACCCAATACCCTCGATCCAATGTAGCTAACAGTTCTCTCATCCAAGTTATGGTGTGTGTTTTATCGCGAGTTGCAACTTGCCTCTTCAATACATTCACATACATGTGGCCAATTTGGTATGAGAGCATAAAATTAAAACCGAGCGACAAAATGGAGTTCCATAAGATCCCACAAGTCTATTTTCACTAGGACCACATGACTACAATACCCACAAATTCCCGACATAGTGTTCTTGAAAATTGAACTCCTCTTCAAAAGTTGCACAATGCCTCATTGACCAAAACCCTAGTTTCATAGCTACTTCAAGATACGGTTTTCTCATGGAAAAAATGACAGTCGAGGTCCCCCCTAGTCGAAACTTGGTTCTCTGGATTGAATGAAACTGGTGGTTCACCCATTCGAGTCCCAGTTTGAGTTTTATTGAGAGTTTCAACTCGCCTCTTCAAGTCATTCACAGACATGGGCCCAATTTGATCTAGGGGCATAAAATTAAAATCGAGCGGCATAACGAAGTTTCATATGCTCCCACGAGTCTATTTTTCCAAGGATTAGATGACTACACTACCCACAAATTCCTAACACAGTGTTCTTAAAAATCGAACTCCTCTTCTAAAATTGTAGTATGCCTCATTGACCAAAACCCTAGTGTCGGAGATACTCAAAGATACAATTTTCTGGTGGAAAAAATGATAGTGGACCCCCCCTAGTTGAAACCCGGTGCTCTGTATCCAATGAAAATGACAGTTCTTCCATACAAGTCTTTGTTTGAGTTTTATTTTGATTTTCAGCTCGCCTCTTCAAGCCATTCAGGGACATGTGTCCAATTTGGCTCAGTGGCATAAAATCCAAACCAAGTCGAATAACGCAGTTACGTAATCTCCAAAAATTATATTTCTCCAAGGACCGTGTGACTACACTACCCAAAAATACGTGAAACGATGTTCTTGAAAATAGACCTCCTCTTCAAAAATTGCACTATGCCTCATTGACTAAAACCCTAGTTTCAGAGATACTCCAAGATACGATTTTCTGATGGAAAAATTGAGAACAGAGCCCCTCCACCCCCCCAAGTTCAAACCTGGTGCTCCAGATCTAATGCAACTCGTGGTTCTTCCATCTGAGTCCCATATTGAGTTTTATTGTGAGTTGTAACTTGCCTCTTCAATCCATTCAGGGACATGTGGCCAATTTGGTCTAGGGGCATAAAATCCAAACCGACCAACATAACAAAGTTCCTTAATGTCTCACAAGTCTATTTGGACAACGACCATGTGACTACACTACCCACAAATACCCGAAACAATGTTCTTGAAAATCAACCTCCTTTACAAAAATTGCACTATGCCTCATTGACCAAAACCCTAGAGTTAGAGATACTCCAAGATAATGTTTTCTAGTGGAAACCATGACAGTGGAGCCCCCCCCTAGTTGAAACCTAGTGCTTCGGATCCAAGAAAAATAAAACCCTAAAAATAACCTATAAATGGTATGCATACCAATGGTATGCCATACTTGACAATCCCTAAGACAACTACTACTAAAACCCTAAAATAACCTATAAATGGTATGCATACAATGGTGTGAATACCATTGCAATACCATGGTATTCAATGGTATGCATACCAATCCTATTTCATACTTGATAGTTCCATTGTGATAGCATGGTATGCATACCATTACAATACCATTGTATGCATACGATTTCAATACAAACGGTAGGGATACCAATGGTATGAAATGGTATGCAAACCAATGGTACACATACCATGGTATGGGTACCAATGGTATGCAATGGTATGCATGCCAATGGTATGCAATGACATGCATATCATTGGTATGCATGCCAATGGTATGCATACTTGAGAATCCCTAAGACAACTACCATTAAAAACCTAAAAATAACATATAAATAGAGAACCTCTCGTGAATGATACAAAATTCATTTCATGTAAAAGTAATGGCTTACTTAAAAATCAAGATAGTGTGAGAGAGACAACTTGAAATAGTTGCAATCATCAATAAGTCAATATACACATTGTGCACATAATGAAACTATATCATAGATATCAAATTTCAAAATTTGTTAGTATCTTTTTCAAGTTTTACATTTTGAATATATAACATCATTGATTATATGTAAGATTTAGCATGTAACCACATAAAATTAGTTGATCTACATCAATCTAATTATCAGAGACACATAATTTACCCATTCACATGTGCTAATTTTCTATTAGGTTGGAGGAAGGAAAACGTGTAAGGAATTAATTTCTAGATAGATTTTTGGTAGCATTACTTTCTAGATATATTTTTTGTAGGATAGCATTACTGAATAAATGCTATTAATAATTGATGGGTTGAAAAAAATTTACAAATACCCACTACACAATCTCAACAAACATTTCCATTAATGATTCTTTCAGTAGTCTGTTTAGCATTTATGAAGGGTTACACATAAATCAAATGATTTTATATATGTCATGCATAGATAGAGGAGAATATTGTGTGTTCCCTATAAAATAACATTGATCTCAAATGTGTGCATCCATAAGCTATTCCTTAATGTGTAATTTGCAAGTATTTATAATCGCTAAATAGAAATAAATCAAGGGATTAATACACATAAAATTCATATGTTCATAAACATAAAATGTAGAAACAATCAGATTCATAAAAAGTGTGCCATGAAATGTGTGTTTGTATGTGTGTGTGTACATACATACAATCAACATTGTCTAAATTGTACATTTTTTACAAAATGGAAACTTGTTCCCAATATACAAGTTCCCTAACATAAAAAACATCTATATCGTACCCTAGATATGATATGGCAGTAGTTGGTCAATCATTATCCATTTCAACCCTCGCCACCCTCAGGAGCATCCTGAAAATCTATATTTATTCTCTTTCTCGATGATGCACCTTGAGAGGTTCTAGTCCTGGGCATGCTTAGATGCTCTAGAGACTGCACAAACAATAAACAATGTTATAAGTTTTTTTCATCAATGAATTAATAAACATTCAAATTGATACTTTGTAGTTTAACCTAAGACAACTCACATCATATGAAATTGTCAATTGTGAGGGTGTTATCATCCTCTGTGACCCCAATCTCTCTGCAATGCCACCCAACTTCAGTTACAAGGATCAAGTCAATAAAATTAAACAAATCCGCATAAACAAAATTCACGGAACATGAAAAATTATCTTCAATGCATTATCTCACCATGAATATATCATGCATCTATGGAGATTCATTGACATATGGAGCAATGGGATATACAACCTACTCTGAGACAACCTCTATTATGGAATTCTATGTCAATGGGGCCAAAAGTGGTGGTGGGGGTGGGTGTAGACAAGTGGGATGTGATGGACCCTGACAAGTTGTACAAGTGATTCCAACACCCTAGACATGGAAAAAGGAAACCCATAAGCAACGCCCAGGTGCCCGGTGGGTGCAATACTACTATACCTAGAAAATATATCGTTGGCTTGCATACATATGAAAAAAATTGAACTATTATTACCAAATACTAAAATTCAAAAATATAAACACAAACATTTTGAGAATTATATGATATTTAAATTTACACATGATACCTGTGACGCTGGTTACTTGTCCATCCTAGATGGAGAATCCCTGACATCTCCTAGTGCCAAGTCCTATAGAAACAAGAGAACATATAAAAAAATTGAGGATGTCATAAAATAAATAAATGACTATGTTGAATCTATCAAATGTGATACATACTTGTGTGTACGGTGCACCAAATGAACATGTTGTCTTTACTGCTACATCAGTGGTGGGGCTAGGCATTGATGCATCCATAGGCATAGAGGGTCTGCTACTAGGATGCAACAACAACAAAACACCATACAATCAAATATCTATATAAATACACAAAATACAAAATAAATATATAACTGTGAAGAACAAAAAAAAGGGTTAAGATACTAACCTCCTCCATGAAGCTATGTTGTCAAGTGGGCTCTATAGGTCCATAGCATGTTTTCCTAAAGCTGGGGCATCTATGAGGTTGACATGGATGGCTTCTATGCCCATGTTCCCTCTCCTCACTGTACTCTCTTGTGCATGTTGACACTCTAAACCCCCTGATGTCATTGACATGCACCTTTAGTCGAGATAGTGCAACACAACTACTATGTTGCACTAGGCTACGATTCAATGAGGAGATGGCTATATGTACATGTTGCAATTTATCTGCAACAAGAAGATGTTGGGTAGGGGGGTGGGGCCTTCGCCTAGGGGCACAGGGACCTAAATCGAAGTTGTGTTTGTCCTTCTCCCGGTCCTGTTCATACCCTCGACCCACCCCATGAAAGTCACTAATGTTAAAGTAGTTGACATGTTTACCCATAATAAACTCAACCCATAATTTCCTCAGAAAATATAAGGGCATCTCCCTATTATTGTAGGGAGGTTTATCAAAAAATATATCCCACCTATCCATCCAATTTTGACAAATCTAAGGATGGATGCACGAGTCAATGGATATGTGTTTCGTGGTCAATGGTAGTTCTTGTCCATTTCTAAGATCCCTAAAGGTAGCCAATATTTGTTGTTTTGAAATGCCCATCTCTTTGATTTGGTTTCTATCCAAACCAATGCTATAATACTCGTACATTCTTTCCCTATAGTCATAAATAGACATCAATTTCCCTTGGGAACTTGTAATGGAGTGGACAACGATGTCCAAAGAAGTGGTCAAGGAGACTCTCGTAGGTTCTCTAGTCTTCCTTAATTGGTCCTCAAGGTTTCTTAATATGAACAACCCCTCATCAATTTAACTGTTTACCTTCTGTGGTGGTGGTGATGGGTTGGGATTTTGATATTCTTGGTTCTCTTGTGAGGGGTTTAAATTTTCTTGGGGTTCCATTGTATTTTATATGCTACAAGTTAATATCCATGGCATGTAAATTAGTTAGTTTTCTTTTTTATTTAAAATACTAAATAACATTTATTTTTCAATTTAGAATATTGGGAGCAATATATTAAATTAGATTGACTAAATTGGATTAAAGTTAAGATAAATGTAGCATACCTGGAAACATGGTGGTGGTGGTCATGGAAATATCCTCTTTTTCTTCCTCCTCTCTTCACATTATTTTCTCAATGAGAAATGCGAGGGTGATTATGCACAAAATCTCTCTCAGGAGGTTTTTAAGAAAACAACAGTGAGAATGCGCACATGTTCTTAAGAGTTATTAAGAGTGTGCACGTCATCCTACTGCTTAGCCTATGTCATTGCCACTTTTTCTGCCACCAAGTTCTTGCACTCACCCTTAATTAATTATGTATATGCAATAACTAGTTATATGTACTCAACCCTATTTAATATGTTAGAAATAAATTTACATGGAAAGCAAAGTTGTAATAGTATATATCAATGTAAGCATGTTCTTTGGCATTTCAATAGTTTTATATTCCTAATTACATGCATTTATGTTGGCCTAATAACTTTAATGTCTCAAACTACAACCTATCATTTTAATGAAATTTGTTAATATACTACATATAAAATTATTTGAAAAAAATAATTATAGTTTACTTATTATTCAATGAGGTTGATTAAAATTTGAGATCTATGATATTTTATTATCAAGATGTGGAAGGAAATAATTCAATTAATTTATTTCTTATCAACATCAAGGATTTTGCCTCAAAGCTTAGAAGCCCCTCGACCATTAAGCCATGAAACAAGACCGAGAACACCTCCATATTTTTTCTCCATTCCTTTCTTGTCTAGAGCCTTAGGAGGCTCGGTTTCACCGTCATGTTCATTTTCAATAAGTGTACTCCTCTTGGGATTTTAACACGTGACGTGGAGGATACTCTTCTAGGGAAGTTTTACCAAAAGGGTTCAACTCATGGACGAAAAACATGTTCAAGTAATTACTCTGACCAACAATTACGCTAACCACCATAGGCGTCATTCTATGTGATGGCATAGACAAAGAGAAAAAGGTTTCTCAATACAACTTTGAACCCGTTGAAGAAGAGTTGATAGTTCTACGGGAATTCATTCCATTTGGCCATTTATACAAGAACCTTACTTAATTGAGCAAAACCATGATCTCACTGTAAGACTATTTGTTTTATCCGTCCCCAGTTGCAAGACTCAATAATGATGAGAGCAAAGAGTATAAGTGTTAGCATCAGACCCGCTCCTCCGAGCACGTATGGAGGCGATGACTTCCATGAGAAAATCATTGTGCCATTGGCATTACTATTCCGAGAATTGCATTGTTCATAGTTATCTCCATATTCACAGAGTTTATTGTATGAGGACATTGGGAAACAACATCTTGCGATAAGATTTACAAGCCATGCAATTTGTTAGAGCTAAAATATAGTAAACATTCTTGATATTTGAAATCCTTTTAGTGTCGATTCTCCACGTCTCTGATTTGCAAGGAAAATTATAGGCACATTGTATGGTGTGCATTTATGTATGTTAGGACATGCTTGACTTCAGTTATCTCTTCATGCAAATATTTGACTAGGGAGGCTAGATTTGGTTAGCGCTAAGATTACTTCTCTCCATGCGGAAAGGGAATATTTAAAAACAATTACTTTGTATCCTATCTTCGTCATCCTCTGGTTTCAATCTTTGCGGGGATTTCCAAGAAGATTAAAAGAATTGATCAACGTTATACATCATAGATCAACTTTAAACCCATATCTCAAATCGACTTAATTTTATGTCAATAAATTTGACTTGATTTTATGTCAATATTATCTTCATTGAGATTGTATAGAATCCATGATTCACCTAAGTTAGTAGGATTCATATTTACATGGTTAAACTTCATACTTTATGATGTATCAACGCTTAAACCCAAAGATATCTAACCATTTGGTGTTGCACTACATTGAAAAATAAAACAAAAAATACATATAGTATCAACGCTTGAACCCAAACATATCTAGCCATTTGGTGTTGCACTACATTGAAAAACAAAACAAAAGTACATATAGTGTGAGTATTAAACTATAGAGTATAAACACTTTATAGAAATAGTATGAGTAATACTATTATTTTTTTAAATTTAAATTTAACAATTTTAATAATATTTTGAAGGTTTCAAATTTTATTATAATATATAGCTTTGTCCAAGTGCTTGATTTCTTTTAAGAAAAAGTCAAAATTCTATTATATGTGGCAGTTAGTTATTCAAAAGCTACAACACATCAAGATTCATGTATATGCATTGGAATTCATGTTGTGCAAAATTTGAAAAGAACCTGCTCTGTTGTCATCATCGTTGTCTCTATGCTTTAAAAGAAACAATAACTTACATGTCAAATGCTTGAAAGCATTGAATAACAATTCAAATATCAACCGCTTTTGATACGGTTGTAAATGATGTGTTTTATGTTCATCATAATCCCATGATATTAACCCATTTTCAATAATTCAATGAATTGATGTGACTAAAATATGCATGGGTGTTTGATATCCAATATGTAAAGCCATGATATTAACCTATTTTCAGTAATTCAATGAATTGATGTGACTAAAATATGCATGGGTGTTTGATATCACATGAATCTTATGCAAGATTAACTCTTAAAACCATGAGGTTTTTTTTGTTACATGAGTTTTTGTTTTTATTGTTTCTATGGGACAAACGGTTTTCACGAACATCAAAGTGCTTTCTGCCTTCATGGCAGGTTGTTGATCAGCAACTCCATTTGTTTTCATTTTGTTTTAACTCTACATAATTGTTATCATTATCTTATGTATTTTAATTTCTATTATATTATCATTATCTTATATAATGCTTCTAATGATATCAAAATTTTAACATAACATATTGTAAAATTTCTTAATTTTATTTGTTTTTTTTTTTTTTTCTTCTATTATTATTGTTATTATCATCTTATGTAACTTAATTTCATTTTGTTTCAACTCATGTAATGTAATGCTCCCATTGATATCAAAATTTTAACTTGTATAAAATTTCCAAACACATTTTCCCCACTTAAGCAATCCTATCAACATTTAAACATTTCACAAACAAAAGCTAGGATCGAAGGATTTAGCTTCCCAAGTGAACTGGTTATAATTACCATATCACCTAGGGTTAATTTCTCATCGTATGCTTAGATGGACAGGACAATGATAGATCATACGAAACTTTTTACATGTTGGCATTATACATGTTCGCATCATGATCGATGGTAGGAAACTTTTACACATATTGGGCGTTCTTTGTTATGAACTTTCACATTTTACTGTGTGCAGAGTATCCTTCTCCTGTGCACCTTGTACAACAATTTTACTTTCTTGATTTCATCAGTCACTCAAATAACTAATTCTATACTATAATCCGGAAGACATAGATAATTGGAGTTGATTTCGATCATTTCTATTTATATACAGTTCTTAATTGGTTCTGAGCGGCGATAGTGAGTCCAAACCCTGAGTTCTAAGTGCACCTCTGATCTAGTATGCATTTAACCATTCAATATTTCAACCCTTTATCATTTTCAATTGAAATTTAATTCATGAGAAAGCATTGGAAAACATCTGTGTCAAACGTTCATGAGAGAGCATTGGAAAGCATCTGTGTCAAACATTATATTGCATTAAATCATCACCCCTATGGCTTACATTGCATTTGATGTGGAACGTGATATTTGATTAAATCCTGCACCCATTGGTTTAGATTCATATTCCAATATAATTCTTAAATATAAATTGTTTGAACTTAACTCAGTGATTCACACAAATATACATGTATAGAAAGATTTTCAAATAAAACATTTATGAACCTCCAAGATTAAGAGAGATCGAATTCGTTCAAAGCCCTTCAATGGCGTGCACTTTCCAAATTGTAAGCAGAGCAGAGCACGAGGTAGCTAACGACTACAATTGACCCATAACTAAATCTCAATATGCGGTCATATAAGAAATCTTCTATTACATTCTTACAGACTATCGTCTGGTCTGGATCTGTATCTACCATGTCGACGATCTATCATTGGTAGAAACGATCTGGAAGCTGGAGCTGGAAGCCACGTCCATTTCTACATTGGCCAAGATCCATGGATGATCTACACCACATTTAAACAGTAATTTAGTACACCGCCCATCATAAACAAAGTTTGAATATCAAGAAAAGTCAAGAAAATAATAACTCACTCAAGATTTGATCGCAAGAAAATCGGCGCGTGCTGTCCTTCTGCAACATTCCAAGAACGAGTTCCTTTGCGGAATCGGATTTGCTCATACCATGGCATCGCCCTCTGCATAAAAAGGTGTCCTCGCAAAGAGAAGAACATATAACATCACTCCTGCGCTCCATATATCAACCTCGTACGAGTACCCATTTCCACTCAACATCTCTGGAGCAGAATATCTCAATGTCCCCACGTTATCGTTGATTACATTTAGAGAACCTGTAAAAATAAATAATCCATCAATATGCCACGAGGGACTGCAAAATTTAGAAATAAATCCTCATGAATATTTCTGCAACGTACCGTTGCATATCGACCTATCAAAATTTCCAAGTTTGAAAACCCATCACCTCCCGAAACTCACAATGCTTCTCCACATGACCGTCTTCATCGTCATCGTGTCTGCTCCAACAACGGGCCAAAGATTTTATGGCAGGCAGCATGATTTCAACGTCCTTGAAACGATTAAGAATAAAAATTTAACACCAGGGTTCATTGACAAGTACAGTTCTAAAGAGCAGATCAGAGAAATTTTCTGGAAGGTAATCTCGAACCCACGAGTGGATAAAGATAACCAGGCAATATCAATGACGTATGATATATGAAGCTACTCAGTTGTGCCTGGAAGAAGAACCGCTCAAGATTTGAGAGCGGAAGTGGGATGGGCTTGAGACGAAACAAATTAAGCAGCCATATCCATTTATATCAAACCGTTTTTATTAAGCTGAAAGGCGTACACCTATTGATAATGAGCACAATTAATCACCTTTTAATCTAAAATTCTAATCTGATAGCTAACAATTGAAGATGTTGGCATATTCTTAGTCGTCATCCCAAATCAATGAATGTCATCCCAAATCAATGAATGTGATTTCCTCTTCATAACTTCTTTGTATTTTTGAATGCATCCATTAACCCCATTAACCTGTTTACCTTTTAACATTTACCTAATCATATTAAGAAATTACTGTAGCACTATATGATTGCCAAATTTAAATGATTAAACTTTGGATTTAACATGCTGACTGTGTTGGCTCTAGACGCTCATTTTCTGGTTGTACGTTTCATTTTCTGGCTATGCATTTAATTTTATGTCTGCGCCTTTCGGCGTTTCAGCCACGGTTTTGAGTGGCTGTGCTAGTAAAACTACAATTTTATATCAAACCGTCCTTATAAAACTACTATTTATATCTCTCTCTCCCCCTGTTCCCCTTTCTCCTTGTCTCCCTCTTGCCCCCTCTCCCTCCCCCACATCATTGCCCCTCTCCCCTCTCTCTTTACCCCGCTCACTATCTCTATCTTCTATCCACATTACTCTATCTCCTTCTCTCTTTCTCTCTCTCTCTCTCTCCCAAACTCTTTCTCTCTTTCTTCCTCTTTGCTTACCTCTATCTCTCCCTTCCCCTATCTTTCCCCATCTTTCCCTCTTTCTCTCAGTACGTCCATGTCTCCCTATCACTCTCTAACTCCCTCTCTCCCACCACCTCTCTCTCTTTACCCCGCTCTATCTCTATCTTCTATCCACATTACTCTATCTCCTTCTCTCTTTCTCTCTCACACAGACACTCCCCCTTCTCTCTCTCTCTCTCCCC
>ML778286.1:663549-688470 GCA_009831015.1 Picea engelmannii
CTCTCCCCTTTTGACATTCTCTCCTTGTTTATCTGTCCTTGTCTCCTTTTGACACTCTCTCCTTATTTTCATCTCTCTGTCCCTCTCCTACATTTACCCTTCTCTCCCCCTCACTCTCTCTTTATCTCTCCCTCCCAAACTCTATACCTTTGTCACACTCTCACTCACCCTCTCTCTCTCTCTCCCCTTCTCTCACTTTACCCCTCTCTACATCCCTCCCTCTATCTTTCCCTCTTTCTTCAACCTCTCTCTCTCTCTCTCTATCACATTCTCACTCGCTTTTTATATCCCCTCCCTCTTTCTCTCCCCCCTCTCTCCCTCTTTCCCTATATCTNTCCCTTCTTTTGTCCTCTATCTCTATATATATCTCTCTCTCCCTACCCATTTATCTCCCCCCTCCCTTCATATAATTCTCTCCCTCTCTCTATCTATCATTCTCTCTTTCCTCTCTCTCTTTCTCCTCTCTATTTCTCTCTCTCTTCCCCTCCATCCCTCTCTCCCTACCTACATCCTTTTCTCTCTCTACAGTTCCCTTCTCTTCCCCTATATCTCCACCTTCCTCCCTCTGACTCCCTCACACCCACCTCATCTCTCTCTCTTTCTCTCTCTCTCTCTCTCTCACACACACACATTTCCCTCCATGTAGGATTAGAACATTACAACATACAAATACTCTGAAAATACACAGATTCATACATAATGATAATAAAAAAGCACATGCAATACACATAGGGAAAACCCATAAAAATAACTCATAAATAATAATGCAACATATAATATAACACACAATTGACACTTATCTTAATAAATAGATCACAAAGTGCATGTAGAACTTCTTCCTTCCTCCCATCCTTAGACGACATTGCTCAAAACTCTCAACGGTGGGTCACCCCCAAGTTGGGACTAAAATCTACCCGGGTAAAGGAATTCCCAACAAGGATGATGTATCTCATACAACAAGAGAAAATCCAGCACATGTGCTAACTTGAAATAACATTCTGCAGTCCCACATTCCCCACATGCATATCCCACCCTAGGAAGTGTTCTCCTTATCTACTCAACAGTCCCTTAGCTACCCCACTTCCTTTATGGGGCTTCAACAATAGGCCAGACAAGAAGTCTCAGAGTCCTGTAGCTGGATTTTGGCATCTTTAGAAAATCAATTCCCAATAATTCTCTCACCTAGAAAGAATTGATCACGGGCATCACAACCCACCTCTTCAATGTCCCATGGGCCTGACAACCTGCCTCTTCAATATCCCACGGGCCTCATAACCCACTTCTTCAGTCAATCTCCTTAGATAACCGGGTATAGGTACATGTATGAGTAAAGGTACATGTACATGTACATGTATGGGTACAATGATAGTAAAGGGAAGGTACATAGGGCATATGAATGAGTGAATGAATGATGATGGCATGCTGGGAAAATGAACTAATTCCAAACTATATGTATGCATATTCTCAACTTGACACTTGTCATGTTGAGAACTACTCTGGCCCACTTGTTTCAATCCTTAGAACTTAGGATAAAATAATTATCCATACTTTATAATTTAATGAATATTAATATAATATTCATTTTTGGCTTAAGCTCCATATCTTATCCCCTAATCCTTAAATTTTATCCCCATTTCCCTAACTAGTGGAGTTTAGTCCCCCATACTCTTTTAAATGGTTGGTCTGCCTCAGTGATGTGTTTTTAATTAATATTTGTCTGTGATTACATTTAAATTTACATTACAAACATACTCTCCTTTCTGCATCCCGACTCACTACCATCAGAACACAACATATACACAAAGGCTCTCTAGACTCTAAATCACACACACTTAAGTTTTTTTCGTGCAGTATCCTTGAATGTGCACACTTCATCATTTTAGTGTGCATTACATGTGTGCACTATTCCACGGAAGGTGCATGCAAAACGATATCAAACAACTCACCAACTTATATACACATGTACATTTATATTTACATTTACATTTTGGGTTCAGCCTAGGGGTATTACATTCTCCTCCCCCTTTTTTATGCACTGTCCTTAGTGGAATATATACACATATACAACCAAAACTTCAAAAATCCTCAAAATTATGTGAGTTTTTTCCTGCATAGAATCCTTGTTCCCCCAAGTTGCATCTTCAGGATCGTGCAAGGCCCATTGGACCTTTACTAGATCTATGGCTCGATTTTGGAGCTTCTTGATATTCTAGTCCAATATGCACACTGGATGCACTTGGAAGGAGCCTTCTCGCTCATCTTGAATCACATTCCAATCAATGACATTACTAACATGAGGTACATGTTTTTTTAGCAATGATACATGGAATACATTATAAATAAAAATTGATGCAAGAAATGCAAGCATGTATGCTACATTCCCAATCCTCTCTAGGATTTCAAATGGCCCACAATAAGGAGTTTCCAACTTTGAACAATTTCTCAACTTCAGGGAACCTATGTTCGACTTTACTTTCAAGAATACGTGGTCACTACTTCAAGTTATCTGTGTGTTATTCCCTTATCAATATAAATTTTATTCATCTATTGGGAAACCTTTAAATTATGTTTTATTTTCATCATTTTCTCCTCAATTTCCCTAAGTAATTCTGACCCAACCACTTCTCTATCTGTTGGGTTATCCCAGCTTACCGGTGTGTTGCACTTTCTTCCATAAAGTGTCTCAAATGGGATCATCTTTATAGATGCTTGGTACCCATTGTTATAATAAAACTCTACTAATTGTAGGTAGACTTCCCATTTTGATGGTTTATCCATCACATGCATACTCAACATATCCTCAATCAATTGATTCACCCTCTATGTTTTCCCCATCTAACTCTCGATGATAAGTTCTGCTAAAATTTAAATTTGTTCCAAATCCCTTGAACAATTTCTTTCAAATAAATATTTCATACCACTATGGTCTGTCCTCAACTCGAATCGTTTCCCCATGAGGTGGTGCCTCCACATCTTCAAGGCATAGACTATGGCTTCCAATTCCAAATCATGAGTAGCATAGAGTCTTTTATGCTCCTTCAACTTCCTTGATACATATCATACCACATACCCATTCTGACTAAGGACTTTACCAAGCCCTTATTTACATGCATCAATGCATACAATGAAGTCTTCATTTGGATCAACAATCCTTAGTATTGGAGAACTTATTATTACATGCTTTAATTGTTGGAAATACTTTTCACAATCCAATGCCCACTGAAACTTCACACTCTTCTGTTGCAAGGAAGTGATTGGGTGTGGAATCTTTGAAAATCCCTTAATAAATCTTCTATAGTAGCCTGCAAGGCCCATCAATGATATGACCTATGTCACATTCCTTGGTGTTGTCCATCCTTCGATGGCCCTTATCTTTTCTGGTTCCACTATTATTCCTTCCTCCGAAATGATATGGCCCAAATAATGAATTTGTTTCTAATAGAATGAACACTCTCTCAATTTAGCATACAATTGATGCTCCCTTAATACTTGTAATACCATCCTCAATTGTTATTCATGCTCTTCCTCCAACTTATAATAAATAAGAATGTCATCCAAAAATACAATGACAAACATATCTAAGTATTCTCTGAAAATACCATTCATTAAACACATGAAGACAACTGGTGCATTTGATAACCCAAATGGAACCAATGTGAATTCATAATGGCCATACCTTGTTCGAAAAGCATTGTTGTTGGTGTATTCGTATTTAATTATTACCTGATGATATCCTTACTTGAGATCAATATAAGAGAATAATTTATCATCTTTTAGTTGATCAAAGAGTTCATTGATCCTTGAAAAATGATACTCGTTCTTCACAATTACCTTGTTCAACTTCCTGAAGTCAATGCAAAGTCTCCATGTTCGATATTTTTTCTTCACAAATAATATTTGGAACCCCAAGGTGACACACATGGGCATATATACCCCTTATTAATAATCTCTTCAAGTTGCATTTGCAATTCCTTCTATTCCGGTGTTCTCATCCTGTAAGGGGTTTCGGATACTGGAGTTGCTTCAGGCATCAGATTGATGGAGAAATCAATGTCTCTTTTAGGGTGTAATCCTCGTTTTTATTTATATACATCTTCAAACTCTTTTAGGACTACATAATCTTCAATATTTGGAACGTATCTTTAGGTGTCTCTTCCATATGTGCAACAAATATTTGACACCCTTTTCTATAACTTTTCTTCAGCTGCAATGCTGAAATTTCTCTGACGGTTATTGCCCTGGGAATTCCTTGTACTCTCCTTAGGTTCCCTTTCTCATACAAGAAAGTAAATTACGTATTATAATAATATAGGATAGCATGGTGTTGGTCCAACCAATCCATACCAGTTAGGAAGTCATAGGAAACAAATGGTATGATGTTCAAATCTTCCCTGGTACTCAGTCCATTCATGTCCATTGAAAATGTCTTAACCATCTTATTAATTTTTCTTTTAGCTTCGGTAGTCAGCTGCACCAACCAATATTTTCCAATATTTATTCTTGGCAAATGCAATATTTCGACCATCTTAGGATCTATATAACTATGACTAGCTCCTGAATCAATTAAAATAGAAATTGTTTGGTTGTGGATCTTACCTTCCACTTCAATCATGTGACTGAAACTCATCTTTCTTATTGTCGAGGGTTGCATAGATCCTAGGTACATTTTTTCCCATGTCCTCCATTGTATCAACATGATGTACATTGTGAACAATCCTCACTTTTTCACCCATGTGAGGGAAATATACGTACATATTGTCTCCCCCATAACCCCAACTTTGAATAGGTGGTTTCCTTGGTATTTTCCCCACTGTCTCGGCCATTCAGGCTTCTATAGAAGTTGGTTGTCCCTGAGAATTATTTCGGAAGAAAGATGGCTTAGTCCCCTTCTTCCTATGTTCCATATTTATTTTCTTCTTGTCTTCCCAAGATTTTTAGAAAGTTGGTCTTCTTTTATGCTGATCATAATAGAATTTATCTCACCTTATGGTCTCCTCCAATGTTTTTGGATCATCATAGTGTATCTTGTCACTAGTAAATGATGGCAGCCCACTCAAATACCTTTGAATATTAACTCGCTCATCCTTGATGAAAGAAACATACTTCAATAGCTCTAAAAACATTATTTCATATTCATCTATGGTAATACTCCCAAGATTGATTTCAAATAAATCCTTCATTTTACTATCATAGTATCTCTTAGTTAAGTATTTCTTTTTAAAATACCTCTTAAATTCCCTCCAAGTAACATTTTTTTCATCATTGTGTTCCAATTCCACAAATTGGTCCCACCACATGGATGCATTTCCCTTGAGATGATAGATGAAAATCCTTCCTTCTATGTGTGAAGATTAATTAAAATACTTTCTCATGGCTAGAAGCCATGTGTCTACATCCTCTTCCTTCTTCTCCTCACCATCAATTGTAGGAGGATTGATTCTGTTCATTTGTCCCTATATCTCATCCACCCCAGACCTTCTCTTATGTTTCCTAATAGGGGACGGACTTGAACTACAGTGTGTTCTCTTAGTGGAATGACTTTGGGAGTGATGGTGATGTCTGCCAAGAGTTCTTGTTCTTCTCCTCTCATCATGAGACATGTGACTTCCTTATTTTCTTGAGTCATTATCCTTATACATCTTCTTTTCTATTATGTCCAAGATCTGCATTAAATTTATGTTGAATCCCACCTGTTCCTCCTTGGCTTTCATAAGCCTCTCATTATCATATTTATAACTTTGGATATCCTTTTGAAAACATTTAATGGTCTCTACCAAGTTCATCCTTTCTTCCTTTCCTTCTCCATGTCCATTTGAATTTGTACCTTCATTACCCATATTCACATACATCCCTTTGATATCATCTTCATGGATGTAAACCCCTGTGTATATTATGTGACTCTGAACTCTGTGTTAATTCTGTTATGATCTAATTGATGTTAACTTTGGAAAATGTGCAGCCAACAAAACTTGTTAGGTTAAATAATTTAACAATTCATGAAACTATGTACAATTTTGGTTCAATAATGCATCATAATTCTTTCTTTTGATTTCTTGTAAAGAGTGACTTTCTATATAAATTTTTTGGGTGATTAGTTATATTCTATTGTCAAATACCTTTCCAACACATACTTCCATGCCCAATTCAAAGTCTTCAGTAGAAAGTTATGGTTATTTGAAAATTGTCCATTAATTCCTTTGTACACAATTCAACCTGGTGAAAATCTGCGTTGTAATTATGCATTTTTGCACCTGCCCCATTGAATTTTTGGAATGGGCCCAATTTCATATATATATATATATATATATATATATATATATATAATTGTTTGTCCAAGTTTCACCTCTTTTCAGGTTCTGGGATGCTAGTTACAACCTATTGAAGTTCTAGGCCAATTAGTGTTTTTGGTCTTGAATGCTACGTGTACCTTTTGTTCCATATTAAACATTTTTAACATACCCATAATTTTAATTCCACTCTATGATTTTGTTTTATGGTTGAAAATATTTCCATAGACTTTTCCTGTATCTCAATCTGATTCTATAGCAGAAAGTTATGGCCCTCTGAAGTTAACTAGATCTTAAAATTTACCCTCCATTGTTTGTCCTGTAATTTTCTCATAAAATATTCGGTTGACGAACATTTTTTTCCATTAGAAATATATCTTTGGGATATTGCATTTGAGATGAATAGATGGAGTGTACCAAGGTACACTCTATTTTCATGGTTTTTGAGTAGCTAAAAAAATTGTTTAGGGTCTCAAAAACATGTTGCAGAAGGATGACCTTCAAACAATATAAAATGTCACAAAAATTCACTAGTTTTCAGTTGTTGTAGACCATCCAAACACTTCACATGAACAAATTTGAAAATGTACACCCATATTTAGCATGCACAATAATTCCATAAAGTAGTTCATGCTCCATGCACCTATAACCAATGTGGATCACTTCTCTATTGCGCCAATATCTGGTGTGCACTACTTTTGTGCCACTCGTCAATATCTACTTCACACAATTTTGGTTCATGAACTAATACCTATTGCATGAAATTTTTGTGTCGCATGATAATATTTTGCGTGCATTGCATTCTACATGCTGCGCCATGCCAAATTTTAGTGTGCTCCCACTGTGCACCAGTACTCTGTGCACACCATTAATAAAACATTCACGCGACCTAAATATTTAGCATACATGCACTGCATACAAACATTGTGCATGCACCAAAAAATTTCCTCTATGCTCTTCCAATTCTGAGTACACACACTATGCGTGCTAATATTATGCTTGCCCACACCACACCTGTCAATATTATGTTTGCGCCCCCCAATCTGCACCACGTAGTGCTAAAATTTACTACACATACTGCACACCATAATTATTTTCTACGCTTCACCTGCTTGGATCGAACAACACCAGATTTTAGTCTTTGCAGCATTCTTTTTCCTCACATCACCAAATGACAACACGCAACACCAAATTTTAGTGTGCACTCCCGTGCACCCTTATTTTTCCGCACAACACCAAATTTTAGTGTGCACACCCATGCACCCTTATTTTTCTGTGCATACTAGCTTGCAATCCGTACTGCCAAATTTTACCGCGCACACTTCTGCACCTTCATTTTTCCGTGCATCACCAGTTTTCATTCCGCAACACCAAATTTTAGTGCACACACCCATGCACCCTGATTTTTCCGCACATCACCAACTTGCACCCCACAACACCACATTTTAGTACACACACCCATGCACCTTTATTTCCATAGATCATATGCTTTGCATCGCGCATCGCCAAATTTTTATCACGCACACCTGTGCATCCTTATAATTTATGCATCAATTCCTGATGAATTATACTGTAGAAATTGGGGGTTTTGCCCAATTTTCACCATGGACATTCTAAAACTATGAAATTTGTTCAATTTCACTCCGATGACACCAATTTAATATCTACAACAACAAATCTCTACTGGTTGATATTCCTGGTACAAATTTTCCCAAATTCATTCACGAATTGAGAATTTTAATCAGCTAATCTCGTTCAATCTATCATGGCTTTCCTATAACTTCTAATTCGACCAACTTCAGGTCTGAAATTTTTAGGAGAGATATTAAAATTAAGAATATTTCATCACTTGGCCAAATTTCTCAAATTCCCTATGAATTTAACAACAGAAATTGGGGCTTTTTTCCAATTCCACTCAATTTCTTTTGATTTTTACCATGGATGCACTGTAACAAAAATTCAGCCACTCCAAAATCAATTCTTTGTGAAATTTTTCTTCACGTTGTGCTAACTCGGCCCATTCATGCTCAGTTTTTAAAACTAGAGCTCTGATACCACATTGTATCATCCCTGGCGATCAGTTGGGCTATTCCAACCAAAAATTTGAACTTTGATACCACATTAAAACACACAAATACTCTGAAAATACACAGATTCATACAGAATAATAATAAAAATACACATGCAACACACACAGGGAAAACCCATAAAAATAATGCATAAATAATAATACAACATATAATTTAACACACAATTGACACTTATATTAGTAAAAACATCACCAATTGCATGCAGGCATTCCACATTCCTCCCAGCCTTAGACCACACTGCTAAAAACTGTCAATAGTGGGTTACCCCCAAGCTAGGACTAAAATATACCCAGGTAAAGGAATTTCCAACCAGACTGATGTATCTCAGAAAACACGAAAAAATTAGTCACATGTGCCAACTTGAACTAACAATCTACAGTCCCTCATTCCACACATGCTTGTCCCACCCCAGGAAGTGTGCCCCTTCTCTTCTCAAAAGTCCCTCAACTACTTCACTTCCCTTCTGAGGATTCAAAAACAGGAGAGACAATAAGTCTTAGAGCTCCATAGCTATAGTTTGTCACCTTTGAGAAATCAATTCCCAAAAATTCTCTCACCTAGAGAGAATTTCTCATGGGCATGACAACCTACCTCTTCAATATCCCACAGGCCTGACAACTCGCTTCTTCTGTCCAACTCCTAAGATAACCAGGTACGAGTATAGGTTTGGGTATGGGTACAGTGAAAGTAATAGGAAGGTACAAAGGACAACTAAATGAGTGAGTGAATGATGATATCATGCTGGAAAAACGAACTAAGTCCAAACTATATGTATGCATGTTCCCAAGTTGACACTTGTCATGTTGAGAACTACATTGGCCCACTTGTTCCCATACTTAGAACTTAGGATAAAATAATTATATATACTTTATACTTTAAGGAATATTAATATAATATCATTTTTTGTCTTAAGCTCCCTAGCTTATCCCCTTATCCTTAACTTTTAGCCCTCTTTCCCTAACTAGTGGATTTTAGTCCCCCATATTCTTTTACATGGTTGTTCTAGCACAATGATGTGTTTTTCATTAATATTTGTATGTGATTACATTTACATTTACATTATAGGAATATTGTCCTTTCTGCATCCCGACTCACCAGCCTAAAAAAACAACATATACACAAAGGCTCTCTACACTCAAAATTGTGTGCACTTAAATTTGTCGCACATGATATCCTAGAATGTGCACACTTAATCATTTTAGTGCGCACTACATGTGTGCACTATACCATGGAAGGTGCAGAAAAAATGATATCAAATAACTCACCAACTTATATACATATGTACATTTATATTGACATTTATAGTTGGAGTTCATCCTCTAGGTATTACACTCCATACCTCTCTCACTCTCTCCTTCATTTCCTCTCTCCCCACCCTCTCACTCTCTCTTTCTCTCCCTCTCCTCCTCTCTTATGATATCTCACTCTCTCCATATTTACCTCTCTCTCCTCCACTCCCACCCTCTGTCTCTCTTTACCTTTTCTACCTCCCTCTCTCTCCATGTATCCATATCTCCCTTTTTCCCTATCTCTCTCTCTCCCCCACTCCCCCATATTTCTCTCTCTTTCTACCCCCTATCTCTCTTTTTATCTCTCCCCTTCCCTCTCTCTCTCTCTCTCTCTCCCCCCCCCCTTTCTATCTCTCTTGTGCTCTATCTCCCCATATTAAGAGAGAGATTGATAGAGGGGGAGAGAGAGTGGTATAGGGGGCTAGGGAGTGTAGGAGAGAGGGGTACATGAGAGAAATATATGGAGGTAGGAGGTAGAGAGAGATAGAGAAGAATAGGGGGTGGATAGTGTGTCAATTTTTACATGAAAAACTATGTGACTAATTTCATATATGAAAATTTCTTCCTAGTGATCTAACAGTGAAACCCTAGCTAGTATTGCTAAACAAATTTACACTGAAATTGTTGCATATAAACATATATAGCAAAAACACAAAGATCGTAAATAAATCATCAATACACATGAAACATTATTTCATTTTAATCTTTTTAACATCAAAAAACCCGAGGGAAGAACCATCCCTCCCAACCAATACAATATAACCAAAATATGAGGACAATTTTTCCCACCAAAGACACTAAAATTGAGAACAACTTATCTCTACAATAACCATACAAATAAAAAAACCAAACCTCACCAATACCTATGGAAATATCCTCTTCCCACAAATCTATAGAAAACTGCATGTATGCCCTGTTGATGTCGCGTGTCAACCTGTACAAACATGTTCTTGCCCAGAAATACTATACGTGATTCACCTTATCGGAAACCCATGTATATATGCACTTCACCCTTCTACAACTCGTGTATATACGTGATTTGTCCCACCTGTGACTTATGTATATATGTAATTTATCACACCTGTGACCTATGTACATACACAATTCACCACACCTATGACTTGCATATTTATGTGATTTTTCACACCTGTGACCTACATATGTAAATTATTTGTCACATTTGTGGCATGCATATATGTATGAAAAACTCTCCCCACATGTGTTACGTTCTTCATTTCTATGGTTTTCTTTCTCATAGGCCAGATTTTCCTCCTTTACAGAAATTTCCTTTACTGATATCACCAATCCTCCTTGGCACAAGTGCACACTCACTTATGCCAAATTCATCATTTCACCACACTATGACAACATATAATATGTCACAATGACCTCTCTCCTTTATATATAATTCTTAGGGGTCACCATAGAAGCCCCTCCACAAGTCAACATCAAATTGGGATTTGTATGTTGCAGTGAAGTCCCTACACAAGCCCACAAATCCCATTACAAAACCCATGAATCCCCATCTTCATTCCCAGATAATGTTCACCAAAAGAAAAGTTTGATGTGGTTCTTGAGATGATTCCCACATCCAACACATAGGGTCATGTGAGAATACATGCCCAAAGCAAAAAAAATAAACATTCCCTCTTAGCTAGGGAGGTATTCTCACCACACTCCACAATCACCTATAAGTACCTTTGTCTCCCACACTAGATTCTCTAACACAACTTCTCTCCAATCCACCTAATTATATTCTCCATCTCTCACTATAGAAAATACTTCTCTCAAGTCCTCCTAACTAGTTTCATCCTTGGTCACTGAGGTAAATCCTATTGTCTGGCATGATCCCATTCTGGAAGACATCCTAATCCTAGAAGCCTCCTACCTATGACCCTCCTATATGGCCTCCTCAACCCATGAAACCTACCTGATAGTCTTGGAATATGCCTCTCTTCTATATGGGCTTGGAGGTAGACTCCATCTAAATCACTAACTCTCCCTCTGAGCATGGTGGCTTCCACTAAAGTTGGACTCTCTCTGAGTTGACTGAATCCCTCTAAGGTTGGGCTCCCTTTGAGTCTACAAAAACTTAAAAGTTGTTAGGGACCTAACCTCCCTAACCCTTCACGTAGGTAGTGTAATATATTTTCCATGTAATAAAGGATTATATTAATAAGGCCTAGTAATAAGGAAGAATAAGTGAAATGTAAGAAGACCTAATAGAATCTTCTTATTATAGAAGGATATTCCTCTAGATTTCTCTTTTGGCTAGATATATTTGGTATAAATAGGAGTCGAGGTTTTGATAAGGTTTGTATTGATAATTATTGTAGTAGAGCGTTGCTCTGCTCATGAAGATACTCTCTAGTACTTGCGTAATCAGGTAGTACGACTAAGGGTACAGTCTGCCCTCCTTAGTTGGTTCCATGACATATTGGGTTGAGTACTATTTTTCAATCTTACATGTATTTAATAGAGATATAGCATAGGGAAAAGCATTTTCTATAGAAACCCTAAAAAACCCTAACCCTTGGGACAAAAACAACAAAAAAAGGGAATATACAAGATTTCGTTTATTCATAATTTGGTCATTTTGACACTTCTTTTTCCCTATTAAGAATTTGGGAATTCTGACACTAAAGTACTATTCATATTGGAGTACAATTGTGTAGGAGTTAAAAAAAAAGGGTATATTGGTCCTGCGAACACACTTATTTGGTGCCTATCCCATTGGATTCCTCTCTTCACCATGTTTATCATGGTATATATCATTTTTAACACAATTTGTTTTAGTGGACCCGACCACTTTCCTAATACCCTTATGTGGAACCTATACCATTGGATTACCATATTATCTTTGATCAACATGGTACCTATCACTTGTGACCCTTCTTCTCAGTTTTCCCACCCACTGTTACATAATGTTTCCCCTGTGGACATGTGAAACTTCCCTTGGATTACTAGACCCCTATACCAAGACAGAAACACTACACATGGAAATTAATATCTTTGACACAACTTGATGCGTGCAATGTGAAGCAAAGAGAAATGATTATCTCCTACTCTAGTTGACTAGGTAAAACAAATTCATCTACGAATATTAAAGCAACAACAGATAAGCATATGCAAGAATACACAAGCTTCAAGGAAGTAGGAAAAGTATATTCAATTAGAACCAAAAAGAGAATACTCACAAACCATGATTGATGATGTAAAAGCCTCTCCAAGCTCTCTTCATCCATCCCTTGCATGAATATACCAAGATCAAAGTGATGATTCTCTGACTAAATACCTCCCCCTTCACCTTGGAAATACCTTCAATATATAGTCTTGAGAGGCACGACCACCATGAAAAAATTAAGGATATGGCTGAGGATATGGATTCTTAAGGTTTGGATCAGATCCTAAGGTGAAGCCATATAATGTGGGTCAAACATAACCAACCCCATCCCGAGAGAGCTATCCTATAGAATAAGGTGGAGGATCCCCTTTTTCCCTCTAACAAGATTGACGCTCCCCCAGAGTGATAAACATGGAGCCATCCTAATAGTATTTATCCTCTGGCATGTCATAGGGGTCAGCATGTCCCTCCCCCAACATGGCCAGGGGGGCTCCACCCTTCATAAATTCCCAAAAAAAGGTCAATTTTTCCAAGAAAAAGGTGTGTTTTAACCTTGAAATGATGGTTTTCTTCCTCCAATTTGACTGAGGGGTCATGGAAAACTATTTTCATTGCATCAAGTGGTTGTTACACTCAAAAAAGTGAATGTGATTCTACGCAAGGTTCATACGACACTTGTGAAATTGCATATGACACTTACTGAGGTGCATATGCCACGTTTTTACACTTGCGACACTTAGGGTGAGAAACACAAATGTGACATTTTGATGTGTAACATATTCCCCCTAAAGCGTGACATCAAAAGAGAAACTTAAGGAAAAAACACTTTACAAATTCTTCAATGCAAGGTTTTTGGAGTGGGAGAAACTGGCAGAAGCTACAAACAATCATCAAACAATATTAATATATGTTCCATTTATGAGGCAAACATACCTATGCTTGGAATATGACATGACTCAAAGCATGGTTGTTGGCCAATACACTGTAGATCCATGAAAATAATAACTAAGGATATGGCCATCAAAGATACAATGTGGATCCATACCTACATGACAAGAATTGATCACAGCCACAAAAAATACATAATGGAGCTATGAGATGACAAAAAATAGCCATGGATCAATATGATGTGGATCTATGTGATAATATATTTATCAGTAAGATTTCCAACATGGTGATTGTACTGAAATATTTTGCATGCTCAAATGATCTGCATCACCTCCTGGGAAAATCACATAACAAAGTGAACGCCCAAACATGGGTCTTCATCCAAATCCTGATGTTTCACGAATATAGCCACGCGAATAGATGATTTTATGTTGAACATGGTAGAAACCACTTGATTACCGACCATTGAGGTAAACCATTAACAAGTGTGAGGGAAATCACTGATGATGAAAATGAATCCTAAGGTACCCTAGTACATTCCAATGAATGGGAATAAATAAGATGAGGTTGAACATTCATGGAATTGATCGATCGAGGGTCATTGAAGTAAACCCACGATAAAAAGAGAGGAGGCCTACCATTAAGGCATGTAGGTCCCAAGGTACTAACTAGTTTCTAAGTCTAATTCTCATCTAATGTGATGAAGTCGACATGAACAGACTTGTCGAAGGAGGGCCTTGATGTATCCCCTATCATCAACATAAAACTGACACAAGAAATTAATGTGAGAAGGTGAATCAAATGAGGTTGGACCAAAAAAGGAAATGGAAACTGGTAATACTGCAAATGGATGGTTTGAAGTGAAATGTCCCTTGAACATGATGAGGCATGAAAAATGGCTTAGAAACATTGACTCTACAAGTACCAAGAGCATAATGTGATGGAAATAAGAGAACTCTTTGTCTGGATGAAAAATTATGGACACAAATGGAATTCATATAACTCAGAGGAAAATGGATTACCCAACTACAAGATGAGATGAAAGTATGTGCCATGTTCAAGGGAAAAAATAACTTCCATAAAGGATTCCAAAATATATGACCCACTTCCTTCAATTTCCCCCCATCCAAATAGATGAGTATCTCTTTATTTTTTTAACGATCTTGAGGAGGATAAAAAATGCTTGGTATATCTCATCCTTTGGATGAGTCCCTCATCACATGTTTAAAAAACCTCAAGAAGGAGGGGTTTGATCCCATATGGGTCCTAGAGATTGGACTCACATAGGTCCTCTGATGCATAGTTTTATGATCCTAAAGAAGGTAAAATCAATGTTTTTTCATGTTTAGAGAGTCTGAAAAGAACTTAAAGATGACTCCATGAATGATTTTTTTGTAAATTTAGTCTCCCAAGCCCAAAAAAAGTGAAAACAATACATGGGATAACTCTTCTAAACATTCTTGATTAGATTAGTCATTTTTCATAATTATTCTCACGAGGATGAAAAAGAGATAAACTACCACTCGAAAGACACCATTTAAAACCTTTTAATGAGTGTGAAAGGAAGCAATATCACTTGAAACTATTTTCATGTTTAGGGAGTCTAAAAAGAGGTTAAAGGGAACTCCAAAGAGTTATTTTTTAGTATAGCTCTTACGAGAACGAAAAAGAGATAAAAGTGTACTCAATAACCTATTCTTATGTATTAAAATCCATGATAAAGAAAAAATACTAAGCTCGTTCCATAAAATACTACTACGTTACAATGAGAATGACCCTCAAATGAGGATCACTCCTAGTAGCGTGTCTCTCTATAGGTAGTTTTCCCCCAACTTTCATGATAGAAGATAGTGGTTTCTCTCTAGTATGATGTCCAGGGGATGGAGACCTTCCCCCCAAGTGTCGTTTTCTCCAACGACTCTTCTTCTTTCCTCATTTAGGCATCTGGTTACTAATAGGAACATTTTCACTAGGAAGAGGAAACGAAGGTTCAAGTACTTGATCTAGAGGGAGACTTGATTCTAATGGAGGAGGGTCTATTTCATTTTTTAATGATATTGAGAGAGACAATGAACTATGATAGAATTTTTTTCATTTTTTAATGAGATTGACACAGGAAAATAACTATGGTCATTCAGACCAGGTACTACCAAAGGATCAAATAATTCTAAGGATTGTCGCACCTAAGTTGAAATTATGTTTAACATGGAAACCAGTGTGGAGAACAGAGTAGGAAAAGGAAAAACCCACATGAGTGAGGAATCCTTAAAGATAGCTACACCTGCACTCTCAAGAACATTATGTCCTAGAAAAGGGACATTATTGACTGTGGCACTATGGACATATAGAGGTGTAAATTGAAGTTGGTCAACAGTGATAATTGTTCCTTGATGGGGAAATTGTAAGATACAAAACACTGAAGATGTGATGGAAGTCATTGCACATAAACAACTATGACCAAGTAACAAATTATAATCCATAGTTGCGTCAACCACTTCAATATCAACCGAAATTTGTGTACCCTTCAATGTAACAACAGAAGATTGCAAGAGTACACGAGATTGGAAACCACATCCATGAAATGATCTCAAGCTGGTAGGAGACTAGATAAGTGTAGGAGAGCCAACTGATCTCGAACAAGACAAAGAAATGACACATTTGGAGGCTCCCTCATCCAAAAATATGCGACGAATGTTCTTTCCACCAAAAAAAAGTTGAATTTGGAGAGTTAAGCGATGGGAAAGCCTCTCCTTAGAATATTCCATATTAAACATAATCAGATTCAACTCCTTGGGATCCATGGCTCCAGTGGCTGACAATAGGGTTCTACGAGACTTGGGAAGTGTTGTATAACTTCAAGGGATGACATCGCACAAGCCACTTATGAAAAATATTCAACACTATTGTAGTTTTGTGTAGCATAGGAATTGATATTAAATGTATCCTTTTGAATGATTATCTTGGGAAGACACAATACAACGCCAAAAATTGTCTTCTCAATATGAAGAGGCTTGGAAGATGGAGGAGTGGAACTAGAGGGATGATTGATAGCATTTCCTTTAGTCTAATCACTTGGAGGAGTGTCATAGGAATTCACTTGAGTCGTGACATTAATCGCCTTAAACAAGTACACTTCATAGGTGCTTGCAGAAGCACCCCATGGTGAGAATGACCTGTGTTTCCCCCTTGTGGAGGGGTGGGATTTTTTTCAACCAAATTTTGTTGTTGAACCAGTTGGGAGGTATACTTAAAAAAATTAGCGACAACCTCATGATGAGCACAATATTTCATGTAGTGGTCTTCCTCACAGATCATGCAAGGAAACTTAACCTTCCTACTTGGTTGAGTATCAATAGTCTTTATATTATCCTTCGCATTAGAAAATTTCTTGGATTTATCCTTATTTTTCATATTACCTCTTGGTAGCAAAGATGAAGTTGATTGGACTGCATTCACCTGAGAGGTTTGAGTAGGAGAAGAAGTAGTTGTGGTGTTTGAAATGGAACTTGGTTCCATAGTTGGTTTTGTTGGATCATTCGATGGACGAGGAGCGTTAGGGATCAGATTGTCAAGTGTGTCAGTCTAGAAATAAAATAATTCCAAATATTGCACACGGTTGATAGTATGATCCTAAAAAACTACATTTCCCATAGAAACATAACTCGAAATACCCTTTCGAGTGATCTTACTTCCTTTCTATTTCAATTAGCAGGTTTTTAATTCTAGAGTACTATTATTAGTATCATTGTCTATTTACATTATCATTATCTCTTGTAATATACCCATTGATATCAAAATATTAAGTTGAGTCATCATTATGTAAAATTCCTAAACACATTTTCTGCACAGAAACAATCCTATCAACATTTAAACATTTCACAAACAAAAGCTAGGATTGTAGGATTTAGGTTTCCAAATGAACAAGACCATTAGCATATAATGTAGGGTTCATTTGTCATCGTATGAATAGGTGGACAAGACAATCATAGAAAACAAAAAACTTTTACATGTTGGCATCATGTTTTAAGTGGACAGGGTAATGATCAATGGTAGGAAACTTTTACACATTGTGTAAAACATATACTAGGATTTATTTGTTACGAAATTTCACATTTTACTATATATAGAGTATTCTTCTCCTGTGCACATTGTACAACAATTTTATTTTCTTGATTTCATCAGAGTCACTCCAATAACTAATTCTACACTATAATCCTGAGAGACATAGATAATTGGAGTTGATTTCTTAATTGATTTTGAGTGACGGGTTTTAGGTGCACATATCATCTAGTATGCATTTAACCATTCAATATTGCAACCCTTTATCAGTTGAAATTGAAATTGAATTGATGATAAAGCATTGTAAAGCATCTGTGTCAAACATTCATGAGAGAGCATTGGAAAACATCTGTGTGAAACAAATTATATTGCATTAAATCATGACCTTGCTTGCTTACATTGCATTTGATGTGGAACATGATATTTGATTAAATCTTGCACCCATTGGTTTAGATTCATAATCCAATATAATTCTTAAACATAATTTTTTTAAACTTAACTCAGTGATTCACACAAATATACATATATATAAATATTTTACGATAAAACATTTATAAACCTCTAAGATTAAGAGAGATCGAATTCATTCAAAGTCCTTCAATGGCATGCACTTTCCACATTGTAAGAATAGCAGAGCACGAGGTGGTACAATTGGGATGTACAAGGCATATCACTTGATTATTTCTTCAAATTCTAATTAGTTATCACACATCTCTACTACTTAAGGGTGAGTGCAAGCTAATGATGGTCTATCATGATGTGTTAGTGGCAATGCAAACCTGGAAAACATCAATCTGTTAACTTGGAGGGAATATTCAAGGTACTTTACAATGGATTTGAATATGGTGTAAGAAGGAACATTGAATTATATTTCCGAATACACAACTTTTATTTATATACATTGTGAATAACTAGGTCAAATTTCATTTTTCTAAAGGTTGTATCTTATTTTTCCAACAAAATATAAGGTATATGTTTTCGTTTGTCCAGGTGTTGAGTGTATTAACGATGGAATTTCGTTTCAAAAACTTGTATACTTTTATAGAATCCATTTTTGTTGTGCCATGTAATTATTGGAAATTTTTAATATTAAATTTATATTTTTTAAAATACAAAATTATCAAAGTCAACATATGCCTGAAATTACCATGTCTTTTGTCCGTGTAGGCTAAAAGGGTCTTAAAATGATAAAAAAAAATTAGATCGTAGGTATCGGTCTGATTTTGTGTTTTATATGACTCATTTGAGTAAGGATTAAGTTGAGAAAAAGTTATACCAGAAATAATAGAGGTATGTATTATAGGTTTTTGATACATGTGAAGACAAAAATAGATTGAAAATAGTAAACAATAATAATTAAAAAAAAAAATTATATATTTCAAATCTACATAGTCGACTCGATCTATGTCTATAATTTAGTCAAAAACTTAATTATGTAGCTTACATAAAAATAACATCAAAGACAAATATATAGAGGGGTATTCAAAAGAATGGAGGTTTTTATGAATTTGCAGACCAAACCACTAGATTTTCCATCCTGAACCTAAGTACGAGCCAACCCATTCAACATACACCTTATCAATCCCGCCTAAAACAATTGAATTCAAATAAGTGTGAATGCGCTATAGGATCACGCATGTGCTCTAGGAGCGGGCACATTCTACAAGAATGCATGAATGCTCCTCTTTGTCTTTCTCTCTCCCCCTCTCACACTCTCATACACACTCTCTCTCTCCCCCTCATGCCTGTCTCTCTCCCCTGTAGTGCCACTATCTCTCCTCTATCTCTCCTGCATCTACCCCTCTCTCCTACATTTACCTCTCTCTCTACCCACTTCTTTATTTTCTTCTTTCTCCCTCTCACTCTCTCTATTTCCTTACTATTCATTTATCTCTCTCCCTCCCACACACAATTTCTACACCCCTACATGTCTTCCTCTCTCTCCCTCCCACACACTGACAAACTCACTCTCTACCTACCCTCTTTGTCTTCCTCTCTCTCCCTCTCACACTCTTACACAAACACTTTCTATTCCCCCTGTATGTCTTCCTTTGTCTCCCTCCCACACTCACACACACACATTTTATATCCCCCCTCTATGTCTTCCTCTTTATTTTTCCCACACTTTAACACACTCACTCTCTACCTCCATCCTTTGTCTACCTCTCTCTACCTCAATAATTTCCCTCTTACTTATAAGAGTACTTATATGAACATGACCATGACCTAGACCATGAACTATACCTAGACCTTGATGTATGAACCCCTGGATCTATATCCCCCTTATGTTTATGCTCTTCATCTAACTCTCTCACTCTCACTATCTCCCCCCATGACCTATGGCACAACATAGAGCTAGATCTAGAGTTAGACATTCACCTTGATATTGACATAAACCATGACATAGAGTCCCCATACTCTCACTCTCTACCCCCATACTCTCACTCTCTCACTCTCTACGTCCCCTCTTTTTCTACCTCTCTCCTCCTCCCACATTTTCACACATGCACTTTCTATCCCCCATTAATTTATTTAAATATCTCTACCATCATTGCCTCTATCTCCCCCCTCCCTCTCAGAATCAGTATCACTCTCTCTCCACCCCCTCCTCCCTCCCTCTCATTATCTATCCGCTTAGAATTAGTCTCACTCTCTCTCCATCTCGCCCTTGTTCAAACCCTCTCTCTTTCTTTCTCTTCCCCCCTCTCACACTGACATAGTCTCTCTCTAATCCCCTCCTCCCTTTATTTATCCCCGTCCATACCACTCTCTCTCATCTTTTTCTATCCTACATCTACCACCTCTTTCTCTTTTTCCTCTACCCTCTCCCCATTTCTCTCTACCCCCCCTTCCATCTATCTCTCCCCTTCCTCTCACAATTAGTCTCACACTTTCTCCAACCCCTCCTCCCTCCCTCTCCCCCCCCCTCCATCTCACTATCTCTTTTCTCTTTCTCTTATACATCTACCCCTCTCTCTCCCCTCTTCCTCTCACTCTCTCTCTACCTGCTCTCTTTGTCTCCCTTTGCCTCCCCCTCAAACACTGAAACACTCCTTGTGTATCCCCCCTCTCTTTCTTTCTCTCACCTCCTCTCACATTCACACATTCTCTCTCTACCCCCCTCCTCCCTCTATCTCTTCCCCTCCCTCTCACTATCTCTCATCTCTTTCTCTCCTACATCTACCACCACTTTATTTTTTTCATTGTTAGTCTCATTCTCACTATATCCCCCTCCCTCTCTCTCCTTTACTCTCCCCCCATGTATCTCTTCCTCCCTTTCTCTCTATCTCTCCCCTTCCTCTCACAATCATTCTCACTCTCTCTCCACCCCTTCCTTCCTCCCTCTCTCTCTCCCCCTTCCTCACACTACCTCTGTTCTCTCTCTCTCATACATCCACCCCTCCCCACTATGTCTCCCCCCTTTCTCTCACTCCATCTCTACCCTCCTCCTCCCTCTATCTCTCCGCCTCTCTCCCATTATCTCTCTTATATTTCTCTCCTACATATACCACCTATTTCTCTCTCTCGTTGTTGTTAGTTTCACTCTTACTATATCCTCTTCCCCCTTTATCCTATACTCTCTCCTCCATTTCTCTCTGTATATCTCTCTATACCCCCTTCACTCTATCTCCCCCCTTCCCCTCACACTCAGTCTCACTCTCTCTCTCTCTCTCTCTCTCTCTCTCTCTACTTGGTGTTATTCTCACTCTCATTCTCTCTTTACCTCTCTCTCTTCGCCCCTCCCTTCCTACTTTTATTTCCCCCTAGTTCTAACTCCTTCTCTCTCTTTCCATCTAAAGGTGAGGCATGTCTCACAACAAATAAAGGATACATTTGCAACAGAGAAATGTATCCTAGCATGTAAGGTGTGTGTTGATTTTTTTTTCTTTTTCCAATGGAATCTTACATGTACTAGTACTTATATGAAAATGGCCATGACATAGACCGTGATCTAGACCTAGATCATCACCTGCACCGATATAGCTCTATACCCCTCCTCTTTTTTCACTCTTCCTTTGAATCTCCCACTCTCACTATCTCCCCCCATGACCTAGACCACAACATAAATCTAGATCTAGATTTATATGTTGACCTAGATATTGACATATACCATGACATACACCCCCATACTCTCACTCTCTACCTACCCTCTTTTTCTACCTCTCTCTTCCTCCAACATTCTCGCACATGCACTTTCTATCTCCCATTAAGCTATTTATATCTCTCTACCGTCTCTACCTATATCTCACCCCTTCCTCTCACAATCAATCTCTGTTTCTCTCCACCCCCTCCTCACTCCCTCCCTCTCTCTCTCCCCCTCCCTCTGACTATATCTCTTCTCACAATTAGCCTCACTCTCTCTCCACCCCATCCTTGTCCATCCCACCTCACTTTATTTCTCTCGCCTCCCCCCCTCTCACACTCACACATTCTCTCTCTACCCCCCTCCTCCCTCTATCTCTCCCCCTCCATCCCACAATCTATCCTCTCTTTACATCCTACATATACCACTTGTTTCTCTCTCTCATCTACCCTCCCCCCATTTCTCTTTATATCTCTCTACCCTATGTTCCCTCTATCTCCTCCTTTCCTCTCACAACCCATCTAACTCTATCTCCAACCCATCCTCCATCTCTCTCTCTCTCTCCACATCCCTCTCATTATCTCTCCACTCTCTCTTTCTCTAATACATCTACCCTTCCCGACTTTCTCTCCCCCCCCCCTTGTAATAAACCTCAAATTTAGCATTAAAAAAATATATATATATCGTAGGGTCATTATCCTGTAAATTTTCATAAGGTGGGTGTTTCCATCTCCTTTGGCTTGGAATGAACCTTGAACATATTACTTTATCACATTGAGGAGGTTTCAAAGACAAAAGGGGCCTTTTCCTAAACCCCTATATCATACTATATAAATGTTGATACTTAAATTTATTTTCCATACGTAAAGATTTGTATTTCCAGTATCCTAATTAAGGGAGTCGGGCTGGAGTGGACCTTGCATGCACCATATTATAACTCTCACATTAATTACCTATACTCTTACCTCATTGAGTTGACATTAGGATTAATGGAATACTCAGATGAATATGGTTATTAAAGATGAAACTAAGGGTGGGTAACCCTGCGCTTCTCTCTGATGTTACGTGTTGGTTACGATACGACTGGAATCTTCCACCATAACGAACAGTTCCCTACTCGCCCTGCTTAGATCACTGTGTAACTAACTAACTACCTTCCTCATTCTATTGATGTAATGAGAGGAGCACTTCAGAGAGTTGAGGTGTAACGATTGATCATGTACACTGACAGTCATGGTTATACTGTTGTTTAAACTACGTATCTTCCACATTTAAGGAAGACAGATGAATATGTCATAGGAAGTTAAGACTCTGACCTGGAATTTAATTGACCTTAGTCTCGATGCCTCGCCCCCTGTTCCTCCCAATCCTGATGTGCCACCCAAGCCCTAGCACATGGCTTGTACATCTGAATGGTTAAGGGTGGTGATCGTCCAACTAGGGTTTTGGCAGTCTCATTTCATTCTTGTGTTTTCGTAGGGAAGGTTCCGCACTAAGAAAAGTTGCACAGGGAAGGATTTCCACCTCTACGATCCTCATTGGTAAGACCCTATAGAACTATCTAACCTCAGTTTTTTTAATAAGGAAACATAGAGTTCATGAGTGTTGAAGAGAAAATATTACTTTCTGTAATAGGAAACATAGTTTATGTGATCTCTCTCGTCATTACAATGTAGTCTGAGGTAGTGGTTAACACCAAGAGTCCTTACTTTATACTATCGTGTTCATGGGCTTTCTGTTTGTGTCATGTGGATTTCCTCCAACTCTTTTACTTAACTCTAAGAATGACAACTATTATCAAAAACAATCCTGTGTAGTATCGAAGGGTTTTATTCATTCATCGTCGAGAGACACAAGGGTCTATCATATTGTCCTCCCCTATGTTTGATGTATTCTATTTGTCGTATAGTGATGGCATGTTGGTAATTATTTCTGGAATTCTTTCTGGCAATTTGATTGTTCGTATCTCAATATATATATGATGTTGTTTCTCAGAGTCTTAATATCTATTCGTGCAAAGTTATGTTTATGTAAGATTAATCCTCTTGAATTCACAATATTACTTTCTCTATCAACCCTTTTTTGTTTAAAGCTTTGTGTGAAGAGGGGTATCATTATATTAATTATGGGACTTTGTTTTGTTATGAGGTACCCACCAGAGGTTCTAGGCATCACTTTTCCCAGCCAGGGACACAATTTACCAACCAGGAACAACCACTGGAGGTCATGGCGCTTTAAGCTGGTATCCCTGTGGACCTCATCTATTAGATTTTATAACTTGAAGTTTAATATTTTTCTAACCCCTTCCTGTGATGGCCAAGTGCAGGGGTGTCCACTCCTCAGCGCAGGTACTGGCTTCTATTCAATATGCTAAAGGTACTCGAGTTCCATAAAATGGCTCTCAAAATGCTCTTTAATAATAAGCATGGAAATCATGTTTATGTAGTGTTCTACTGTGATGACTATTTTGGGAAAGGCTTATCTTCGGTGCTCTGTACATTACCCCAGTGATTCAACGTATTTGAAACAATTTACTAGTCATACAGGCCATTAATACTGGATTTTGTTGATGATAGCCTGCATAGTCTTCTGTTATCGAAACTGTATAACTGAACTTTTCTTGGAAAGAAATTTCTGATACAATATGAAGCAATCATTTGCTAGTTGTTATATAATGGAAATTGCCACTGATCTGAATTTCCCGTAATTCTTTTTATTCCCTTATGTTTCAACCCCTTGATTGAAATTTATAGAATGGAATAAAAGCATATTTATAGTGATATTCACTCATTGTTAAATATTTGGATTTTGTTTATATTTTGATCTTATGTGAGCATGTAATAGTTTATGTTTGAGCACTGGCACATGTTCGACTCTTTGCTAAGTTTGAAACATAGAAATATGTGAATATTTCTCTGTTCATGCATTGTTATCTATATCGACTCTGTGTTTCTCTTCTAATGGTTTGGATACACTTACGCATATATAGGTTCGCTTTGTTCATTCATTGATGTGTGTATCTGATTAAGATTTTGAAAACCTATATATATGTATTCGCTCTATTCCTGTATATTCGACTTTGTTAAGGCTTGAAACCTAT
>ML778286.1:695364-716237 GCA_009831015.1 Picea engelmannii
CCCCCCCCTAGTTGAAACCTAGTGCTATGGGTCCAATGGAACTAACAGTTCTCCCATCTGAGTCTTGGTTTGAGTTTTATCATGAGTTACAACTTGCTCTTCAATCCATTCACTGATATGTGGCCAATTTGGTCTAGGGATAGTAAATTCAAACCAAGCAACATAATGGAGTTCCATAAGCTCCCACAAGTCTATTTTTCCAAGGACCATGAAACTATAATACCCACAAGTTCCCGACACAGTGTTCTTGAAAATCAAACTCCTCTTCAAAAATTTCACTATGCCTCATTGACCAAAACCCTATTGTTGGATATAGTCCAACATATAGTTTTCCGGTTTAAAAAATGATAGTCCAGAGACCTCCCTAGTTTAAAATTGGTTCTCTGGATCCAATGCAATTGACAATTCACCCATCTGAGTCCCATTTTCAGTTTCATGATGAGTTACAAATCGCCTCTTCAAGTCATTCAAGGACAAGTGGCCAATTTCATCTAGGGGCATAAAATTCAAACTGAGTGGCATTATGGAGTTTTGTAAGATCCCAGAAGTCTATTTTTCCAAGGACCACATGACTACACTACCCACAAATTCCCGACACAATGCTCTTAAAAATCGACCTCCTCTTCAAAAATTGCACTATGCCTCATTGACCAAAACCCTAGTGCTGGAGATACTGCAATATATGGTTTTATGGTGGAAAATATGATAGTAGAGGTCCCCCCTAGTTGAAACTCAGTGCTCTATATCCAATGTGAATGACATTTCTCCCATTCGAGCGTTGGTTTGAATTTTATTGTGATTTTCAACTCACCTCTTCAAGCCATTCAGGGACATGTGGCCAATTTGGTTTGGCAGCATAAAATCCAAACCGAGTGGTATAAAAGAGTTATGTAAGCTCCCAGAATCCTATTTCTCCAAGGACCACATGAATACACTACCCAAAAATACCTAAAACTATGTTCTTTAAAATCGACCTCCTCTTCGGAAATTGCACTATGCCTCATTGACGAAAACACTAATGTCAGAGATACTCCAAGATACGATTTTCTGGTGGAAAAAATGACAGCAGGAGCCCCCCCCCCAGTTGACACATGGTGCTCCAGATCTAATGCAACTGACAGTTCTCCCAGCCGAGTCCCAGTTTGAGTTTTATCGCGAGTTGCAACTCGACTCTTCAAGCCATTCAGGGACATGTGGCCAATTTGGTATGAGGGCATACCATCCAAACCGAGCATCATAACAAAGTTATTTAAGCTCCCACAAGTCTATTTGGACAAGGACCATGTGACTACACTACCACAAATACTCGAAACAATGTTCTTGAAAATCAACCTCCTATAAAAAAATTGCACTATGCCTCATTGACCAAACCCCTAGTGCTGTAGATACTCCAAGATAAGGTTTTCTGGTAGAAAAAATGACAACGAAGGGCCCCTCCTAGTTGAAACCTATTGCTTCAGATCCAAGACAACTAAAACCCTAAAAATAACCTATAAATGGTATGCATACAACGGTATGCATACCAATGGTGTGCAATGGTATCCTTACCATTGCGATACCATGGTATACATACCATTGCAATACAATGGTATTCCATACTTGAGAATCCATTAGACAACTACCACTAAAACCCTAAGACAATTAAAACCCTAAAAATAACCTATAAATGGTATGCATACCATTGGTATTCAATGGTATGCCTACCATTGCGATACCATGGTATGCATACCATTGTAATACCAATGGTATGCATACTTGATAATCTATAAGAAAACTACGAATAAAACCCTAACACAACTAAAAGCCTAAAAATAACCTATAAATTGTATGCATACCAATAGTATGCAATGGTATGCATACCATTGTGATACCATGGTATGCATACCATTGCAATACCATGGTATGCATACTTGAGAATCCCTAAGACAAATACCACTAAACCCTAAGACAACTAAAACAATAAAAATGACCTATAAATGGTATGAAAACCAATCGTATGAATACCATTATATGCATACCATTGAAATACCATGTTATTCAATGGTATGCATACTTGACAATCCCTAATACAACTACCACTAAAATCCTAGAAGACAACTAAAACCCTAAAAATAACCTGTAAATGGTATGCATACCAATGGTATGCCATACTTGAGAATCTGTAAGACAACTACTGCTAAAATACTAAGACAACTAAAACCCTAAAACTAACCTATAAATGGTATGCATACCATTCGTATACAATGGTATGCATACCATTGGTATGCAATGGTATGCATGTCGAAATATTGTAACTGCAAAGAATATTCTAATAATTATTGATGTATTATTCATTAGATGAATCCCCTTTTATGGATTTATCATGTCGGGTATTGTAAATGACCAAATATCCTTTTGTGGATTTGTGAGACCCTAGTTGTAATAGGCAGAATGAGAAGCCGGCCCTAGAATATATTAAAGGTGGTTATAACCACCTAGAATAAGAAGTCGGCCCTGCTAGTGAAAAGACACCTCCTTCCACACGTGCGAGAGTGTATAAGTAAAGAGGCTAGAACCTCATTTGGACACACACTCACTTGTTCATTAGAGCACAATTTTAGAGCTGCAGTTGGAGATGAAAGAAGAGAGAGAGAGGCACATTCTTGGGAGAGGACTTTTTGTATTCATTTGAGTTATTTATTCGCATTGTATTGGCTATCTATATTAAGGAAGTTTTTGTTTGGTTTTCTCCCCCATGAGGGTTTCCCAGGATAAATGATGTGTCTCTTGTGATTGTGTATTTCTCAGTGATCTTATCTATGCTATGGTTATCTAGTAAATTGAAAAGAAACATAATAATAGCTTAAACATTAACATGGTATCAAAGCTAAGTTGAAGAGATCATCTTTCACAAGAAAGAGAAAAATGTCATTGTTGTCGTACATGAAAATTAGGGATTTTTATTGAAGATTAATTTTAGCCCCAAAACCATCTAGAAAAGTGTGCCCTTCCTAAAGGATCACTTTGGCATCGTCAGTGCAATGCTTTAGTGGCTAGATCTCCTGGAAAGTGAAACCCTATTTTTCACAAAGTACTAGAAGTACTAGAAAACCAGAGTACCAGAAGTACCAGAAGTACCAGTGTACCAGAAGTACCAGAAAACTAGAAGCACCAGTCCAGAAATCTGTTGATGAAGTTTGAAGGGGTATTTGGCTGCCCAATATTTGTACATATTCCAAAAGAGAAGAGAAACAAGATGGAGCCTTCAAGAAAGAAGAAAATATGTGTTGGATATTGTGAGGTATCCAAGGCCTTTAGGATTTATATACTAGGTCACCATCATATTAATATGAATAGGGATGTGACCTTTGATGAAGATGCAACACTCAAGAAATCAAGAAGATTCCATCTTGAAGAAGTATATGAAGAGGAACTTGTAGCTCCCAGAGTTTAAGAATCAGTGAGGGAGGTTCCTAAAGTTGTAGAATCAGTGAGGGAGGTTCCCAGAGTTGCAAAACCAGTGAGGGAAGTCATAGCTTCCCCTAATGAGGAAATTCTAGAAGATCACGACATAGTATAATTTCAATAATCTCCTCAGATGACGATCTCCCATAAGAGAATGAATTCTTGGGCTAGGGATATTATTCAATATGGAGAGAAGTATGGTGTTCCTGAAGGAACCACAAGACAAGTGAAGAGACCTAATCCATTCTCTAGTTATGTGGATTTGATGTGTGATCTCCTAGAGAAGGAGCCGACCTGCTTTGAAGAAGACATTTAGAAGAAATAATGGGGAAATGCCATGACAGAAGAATACCAATCCATAATAAAGAATGGTGTATGGGAAATAGTTCCCAGACTGAAGAGCAAGGATGTGCTATCTTCCAAATGGATTTTCAAAATAAAACATGTTGTTGATGGAAGTATTGAAAAGTATAAAGAAAGGTTTGTCTCTTGTGGATTTTATCAAAAGGAAAGCATTGACTATGAAGAGACATTCACTCCTGTAGCCAGATACACTTCAATCATAACCATCATAGCCCTTGCAACTAAGATGAAGTGGAAGTTACAAAAGATGGACGTAAAGACAACTTTCCTAAATGGTGTCATCGAATAAGAACTGTATATAGAAAAACCTCAAGGATTTAAAGTTGAAGAGAAGAAGACTCATGTGTGCAAGTTGAAAAAGGCTTTGTACGGGTTGAAGCAAGCTCCTAGAGATTTGTATGGAAGGATAGATAGTTTTCTGATGAGATTTGTATTTACCAAGAGTAAAGATGATTCTAACCTTTACTTCAAGGTTATGAATGATGAGTCAGTGATATTGTTGTTGTATGTGGATGACTTATTCTTAAATGGAGAAGAAAATCTCATAATCGAATGTAAAAAGAAACTCACTCCAAAATTTGAGATGAAATTCCTTGGCCTAATGCATTATTTCTTAGGTCTTGAGGTATGGAAGAGCCCGAAGAGAATCTTCCTTAATGAAGGAAAGTATGAAGTTGAAATGCTGAAGAGATTTGACATGTTGGAGTGCAATTCCATGAATAAATCCATGGAAACGAAGTTGAAGCTTCTGGTCGACACTTTGTTAGAATTTATTGATGCCATGCTATATAGACAGATCATTGGATCACTGATGTATCTGATGAACACCAGACCAGATATCTCTTTTTCCATAAAAAATTTGAATTAGTTTCTGGTAGAACCCAGACATGTTCACCCAGTTGTTGCAAAACATGTGATGAGGTACCTTAAAGGTACATTAGATTGTGGTCTCAGTTATGATGGAGATCATGACTTCAGACTGAGTGGGTACACTGATTTAGATTGGCCTGGAAATGTCTCTAACAGGAAGAGCACTTCAAGATGTTGTTTTAGTTTGGGATCAACCATGATCTCATGGAAGAGTAGGAAATGATTAAGAATTACTCTCAGTACAATAGAAGAAGAATACATTACTGTGTGTTCTTCCAATTGTGCATCCATATGGCTTTGTAAGTTGTTGACTAGTTTATTCGAACTATAGATGGAAGAAACCACAATGTTATGTGATAAGAAGAGCTGTATAAAGATGACAGAGAACCTTGTGTTCCATGAAAAGTCAAAACACATAGAGATCTGATATCATTACATCCGTGACATGGTGTAGAGAGGAGCCATAAAGATCCAATATATTAGCACGAATGAACAGTTTGTTGATGTGTTGACCAAACCTCTATCTCATGTAAAGTTTGAGAACTTTTGATATAAGCTTGGTATAGTGTGAAAGGACCTCCCTCGAAAGGGGGAGTAGTGTTGCCAACCTAGTGTTGTGATTCCATCTTAATTGTTGTGTGGTCTTACTAGCTTAATTTTTTTGTTGTGATTCGATCTTAATTGTTGTGTGGTGTTTCTAGCTTAATTCTTGTGTTGTGATTCCAACTTAATTGTTGTGTGGTGTTTCCAACTTAATTGTTGTGATGATGTGACAACTTAATTTTTGTGATGATGTGACATCTTAATTGATCCAGGTGGATATCAGTGGCCACCCACCATTTCCGATTGGCTCAAAATTGTTTTCTGGCAATTTTGGCAATTTACTATTTTTAGCAGGTTTTAACTTCCAGGGCCATTTTGAGGGCCTAAATGAAGGTTTTTCAATATAGAGGTTCTCAATGATATTCAAAAGCATGATTGAGCCCCCAAAATTAATATCCTCGATGATACCTTTCCAACGAGCTATCACATGCCTAAAACGAAGGTCGTATGCAAAAGTTACGACCCCGAGAAGTTGATGTACTCACTTACCCAAACGGGGCCCACATGAATTTTGGTGCTTCATCTCCTAGGGTTAGGTTTTTGGATGTCTAGGAATTTTGGAATTCCTGTTTATTGTAAAAAGGCCTTCAAAGCCTCATTGTAATCATCTTCTTTTGAATGTGAGTAGCTGTCACATCTCTTCTCAGAGACAAGATGTCACCATTCTAGCGAGTCTTTGACTCTGTATTTTTACAGTCTCTGTACATTTCTTTGATTAATAGAAATCTTGTATTACTTTATATCTGTGTTTATGGTTGCATCTCTGATACATTTCTATTATATTATTGAATATCTGCAATATCTCTGTGCATTTCTTTATTATATCTCCGCTCTCATTTCGTGCCGAAAATAATCTGGATTAGTGGTATCAGATCAGGCTGCCCTTGATCATTTTTTTCAGTGCATGTCCTCGGCGAGGACTGAGTATAGAAAGTTGGGTCTCGAGCTTGTCTCTCTTGAAGACAATCGCTCTCGCACACCCAAGAAACCCTCAATAGCGGAAGACAAGAAAATCGACGAAGTAGACGATCCTATCAATCTGTTGCTTTAGATGGCTCTGACGCGACAGAGGGACGAAATGATGGAGAATTTTTCCCACATCCTTAAACGCCTACTGATAGCATCACGCGCATCTTCATCAAACGACCACTTTGAAGGCACCTTGTCTTTCAAGGTACAAGTTAATTTTGATATTCCTGTATTTGAAGGACAGATATATGCAGAAGCCCTAGAAAAATGGTTAACTTTGCTAGAAGGTTATTTCTCTGTTCACAATTTTTCCGACAAAGAAAAGATCACCTTCGCACTCCTTAAAGCTCTCCCTCATGTCAAACATTGGTGGGAAACTTACTAGGAGCAAAGTTCCATAGAGGAGTCTGGAATATATGGGGCCGACCCCACTTGGGATTTTTTTGTGGATGCAGTAAAGGAACAATATTACCCTGTTGGAAACTATGAGGACCAGTACATGAGATGGACCACACTGCAGCACGAGAGGTGCCGAGCAGTTTCAGATTTCACCAATACCTTCCATACCTTGCGCACCAAGGTGGGTATCAAAGACTCTGAGTGACATATGGTTCTGAAATACCATGGGGCTCTACACAGATACATCCAAACTGAAATGGATTTTCTAGACATCTCATCACTCAGTGCTGCTTATCGATATGCTGTTAAAATTGAGCATAAATTTAAGCAGCAGAAAAAATGGGAATTCGGGTCTGCAAATCCTCAACAACCAAAGTATGACAAAGACAGCCCGAACAAACAGTCTTTCGAAAACCAGTCCAAGACACAGGAAAAGAAGGGTCATGGGAAGACAAAGAAGGACACCGAAAAATGGTGTGAGTTCCACAAAATCCCCTAGCACAACACCGATGAATGTCGATCAAAATAGTCATTGGTGGCCGAGATCAAAGACAAGGAGACAAACCTTGATTTAGAATCTGATTCTGAAAATAATGGTAAAAGACAGATCATCGACGTAGACCCCACTGTTATTGTTGCGACCACAACAATTCAAGTAGAAGAACCAATAGATCCTGAAGAGGGGGAGTGTCTTTTTCATTCATAGATGTGGATGAAGGGGACCCCGCTACATTTTATTGTTGATAGCGGAAGCCAGAAGAACCTCATCTCAGCAGAGATCGTCAAACAGTTGGGATTATCAACAACACCACACCCGCAGCCATACAACATCAGGTGGCTTCGCCAAGGACGAGATCTTCGTGTCAACCTGCAATGTCGATTGCCAAACAGGCATCCAGCCCTTCAAGGATGAGGTATTATGTGGTTTTTCCCTAGTGGATGTCTGTGATGTTCTCTTGGGCCAACCATATATGTGGAAGCTCGATGTTGTTTATGAGTCTCGACCCTGTAGTGTCATGGTTACTTTGGGGGATCATCTCTACAGAATACCAGAGGTAGTTCCAACTATTGTTCCACCTAAAAAGTGTCGCAAGGTAGTATCTCATACTGCAAAATTCAGCTTCTTCATAATCTGTTTGAAAGGGAAACATAAGGACATTGCAACCACCAGGGTTTCGCCCCCTGCACCTTCTATCCAACAGAAGCAGGTCGAAAAGTTTGCAGCAAAGAACAAAAATTCCTTCTGCACACCTTCCTCTCATGTAGCTCAACTTGTTGAACAACCTCAACTTCAACAGGTTCATAACAAACTTCCACAAACCAAGCAGCGCGACGTCTCTAGCAATACAAGCAGCTCACCCAGATGCAGATCCAGCAAACGCTTTTCCCTCTCCCTCGGGAACAATACGCAATGGAGAACATTGCTTCCTAAGGTGGGAGGATTGATCCAGGCAGATATCGGTGGGCACCCACCTTTTCCGACTAGCTCAAAATAGTTTTCTGGCAATTTTGACAATTTACTATTTTTAGCAGGTTTTAACTTCCGGGGCCATTTTGAGGGCCTAAATGAATTTTTTTCGATATCAAGGTTCTCAATGATAGCTGAAGGAATCATTGAGCCCCCAAAATGAATCTCCTCAATGATACCTTTCCAACAAACTATCACACACCTAAAACGGAGATCGTATCCAAAAGTTACGACCCCAGGAAGTTGATGTACTCACTTACCCAAACGGGGCCCACATGAATTTTGGCGCTTCATCTCCTAGGGAGGTTTTTGGATGTCTAGGACTTTTGGAATTCTTATTTATTGTAAAAATTACTTCAGATCATCATTGTAATCATGTTCTTGCGAATGTCAGTAGCCGTCACATCTCTTCTCAGAGATAAGATGCCACCATTCTAGCGAGTCTTTGAGTCTGTATTTTTACAGTCTCTGTACACTTCTTTGATTAATGGAAATTGTGTATTACTGTATATCTATGTTTATGGTTGCATCTATGATAATTTTTTGTTATATTATTGAATATCTGCAATATCTCTGTGCATTTCTTTATTATATCTCCGCTCTCGTTTTGTGTCGAAAATAATTTGGATCAGTGGTATGAGAGCAGGTTGCTCTTGATTATTTTTTTCAGTGCATGTCCCCGACGAGGTCCGAGTATAGCAAGTTGGGTCTCGATATTGTCTCTCTTGAAGACAATCACTCTTGCACACCCAAGAAACTATCAATGGAGGAAGAAAAGAAAATCGACGGAGCAGACGATCCTATCAATCTGTTGCTTGAGCAAGCTCTCACGCAACAGAGGGATGAAATCATTGCGAATTTTTCCCACATCCTTAAATGCCTACTGATAGCATCAGGTGCATCTTCATCAAGAGGCCACTTTGAAGGCACCTTGCCTTTCAAGGTACAAGTTAATTTCGATATTCTTGTATTTGAAGGACAGATTGATGCAAAAGCCCTAGAAAAATGGTTAACTTTGCTAGAAGGTTATTTCTCTGTTCACAATTTTTCTGACAAAGAGAAGATCACCTTCGCACTCCTTAAAGGTCTCCCTCATGTCAAACATTAGTGGGAAACTTACTGGGAGCAAAGTTCCACAAAGGAGTCTAAATATAATGGGTCGATCCCACTAGGGATTTTTTTGTGGATGCAGTAAAGGAACAATATTACCCTGTTGGAAACTATGAGGACTAGTACATGAGATGGACCACACTGCAGCAAGAGAGGGGCCAAGAAGTTTCGGAGTTCACCAATACCTTCCATACCTTACGCACCAAGATGGGTATCAAAGACTCCGAGCAACATTTGGTTATGAAATACCATGGGGCTCTACACAGATACATCCAAACTGAAATGGATTTTTTGGACATCTCATCACTCGGTGCTGCTTATCAATATGCTGTTAAAACTGAGCAGAAATTTAAGCACCAGAACAAATGGGAATTCTAGTCTGCAAATCTACAACAACAAAAGTATGACAAAGACAGCTCGAACAAACAGTCTCCCAAAAACCAGTCCAAGACACAGGAAAAGAAGGGTCACGAGAAGACAAAGAAGGACACCGGAAAATGGTGCGAGTTCCACAAAATCCCTTGGCACAACATCGATGAATGTCACTCAAAAAAGTCATTGGTGGTCGAGATCAAAGACAAGGATCCAAACCTCTATTTAGAATCTGATTCTGAAAATAATGGTAAAAGACAGATCATCAACGTTGACCCCACTGCTATTGTTGCGACCGCATCAATTCAACCAGAGGAACCAACAGATCCTGAAGAGGCGAAGCACCTTTTTCATTCACATATGTGGGTGAAGGGGACCCCGCTGCATTTTATTGTTGATAGAGGAAGCTAGAAGAATCTCATCTCAACAAAGGTCATCAAACAGCTGGGATTGTTGACAACACCACACCCACAACCATACAACATCGAGTGGCTTCGCCAAGGACAAGAGCTTCGTGTCAACCAACAATGTTTATTGTCATAGGACATCCAGCCAATCAAGGACGAGGTATTATGTGATGTTGCCCCACTAGATGTCTCCGATGTTCTCTTAGGCCAACCATATATGTGGAAGCCCCATGTTGTTTATGAGTCTCGACCACGTAGTGTCATTGTTACTTTGGGGGATCATCTCTATAGAATACTAGAGGTAGTTCCAACTATTGTTCCAACTAAAAAGTGTCGCAAGGTAGTATCTCGTACTGCAAAATTCATCTTCTTCACATTATGTTCGAAAGGGGAACAGAAGGACTTTGCAACCACTACAGTTTCACCCCCTGCACCTTCTATCCAACAGAAGCAGGTCGAAAAGGTTGTAGAAAATCACAGAAATTCATTCTTCACACCTTCCTCTCATGTAGCTCGACTTGTTGAAAAGCCTCAACTTCAACAGGTTCATGAAAAACTTCCACAAACCAAGGAGCGTGATGTCTCCAGCAATACAAGCAGCTCACCCAGATGCAGATCCAGCAAACGCTTTTCCCTCTCTCCTGAGAACTCAACGCAATGGAGACCATTGCTTCCTAAGGAGGGAGGATTGATCTAGGTGGATATCGGTGGCCACCCACCTTTTCCGACTGGCTCAAAACTGTTTTCTGGCAATTTTGGCAATTTACTATTTTTAGCAGGTTTTAACTTCCAGGGCCATTTTGAGGGCCTAAATGAAGTTTTTTCGAGATTGAGGTTCTCAATGATAGCCGAAGGCATGATTGAGCCCCAATAATTAATCTCCTCGACGATACGTTTCCAACGAGCTATCACATGCCTAAAACAGAGATTGTATGCAAAAGTTACGACCCCTGGATATTGATGTACTCACTTACCCAAACGGGGCCCACATGACTTTTGGCGCTTCATCTCCTAGGGTTAGTTTTTTGGATGTCTAGGACTTTTGGCATTCCCGTTTATTGTAAAAATGCCTTCAGAGCCTCATTATAATCATCTTCTTTCGAATGTGAGTAGCCGTCACATCTCTTCTCAGAGATATGTTGCCACCATTGTAGCGAGTCTTTGACTCTGTATTTTTACAGTCTCTGTACATTTATTTGATTAATAGAAATCATGTATTACTTTATATCTGTGTGTATGGTTGCATCTATGATACATTTCTGTTATATTATTGAATATATGCAATATCTCTGTGCATTTCTTTATTATATCTCTGCTCTCATTTCGTGTCGAAAATAATCTGGATCAGTGGTATCAGAGCAGGCTGCTCTTGATCATTTTTTTTAGTGCATGTCCCCGACGAGGTCCGAGTATAGCAATTTGGGTCTCCAGCTTGTCTCTCTTGAAGAAAATCTCTCTCGTACACCTTAGAAACCCTCAATGGCGGAAGAAAAGAAAATCGACGGAGCAGACAATCCTTTCAATTTGTTTCTTGAGCAAGCTCTCACGCGACAGAGGGACGAAATGATGGAGAATTTTTCCCACATCCTTAAATGCATACCGATAGCATCAGGTGCATCTTCATCAAGAAGCCACTTTGAAGACACCTCGCCTTTCAAGGTACAAGTTAATTTTGATATTCCTGTATTTGAAGGACAGATAGATGCAGAAGCCCTAGAAAAATGGTTAACTCTGCTAGAAGGTTATTTCTCTATTCACAATTTTTCCGACAAAGAAAAGATCACCTTCGCACTCCTTAAAGCTCTCCCTCATGTCAAACATTGGTGGGAAACTTACTAGGAGCATAGTTCCACAGAGGAGTCTGGAATATATGGGGCCAATCCCACTTGGGATTTTTTTGTGGATGCGGTAAAGGAATAGTATTACCCTGTTGGAAACTATGAGGACCAGTACATGAGATGGACCACACTCTGGCAAGAGAGGGGCCAAGCAGTTTCGGAGTTCACCAATACCTTCCATACCTTGTGAACCAAGCTGGGTATCAAAGACTTCGAGCGACATTTGGTTCTGAAATACCGTGGGGCTCTACATAGATACATCCAAACTGAAATGGATTTTCTGGACATCTCATCACTCGATGTTTCTTATCGATATGTTGTTAAGATTGAGAAAAAATTTAAGCACTAGAACAAATGGGAATTCAGGTCTGCAAATCCACAACAACATAAGTATGATAAAGACAGCCCGAACAAACAGTCTCCCGAAAACCAGTCCAAGACATGGGAAAAGAAGGGTCACAGGAAGACAATGAAGGACACCAGAAAATGGTGCGAGTTCCACAAAATCCCTTGGCACAACACCGATGAATGTCGCTCAAAAAATTCATTGGTGGCCGAGATCAAAGATAAGGATCCAAACCTTGATTTAGAATCTGATTTTGAAAATAATGGTAAAAGACAGATCATTGACGTAGACCCCACTGCTATTGTTGCGACCGCAACAGTTCAACCAGAAGAGCCAACAGATCCTGAAGAGGGGGAGCACCTTTTTCATTCACAGATGTGGATGAAGGGGACCTCGTGGCATTTTATTGTTGATAGTGGAAGCCATAAGAACCTCATCTTAGCAGAGGTCGTCAAACAGTTGGGATTGTAAACAACACCACACCCGCAACCATACAACATCGGGTGGCTTCGACAAGGACGAGATATTCTTGTCAACCAACAATGTCGATTGTCATATGGCATCTAGCCCTTCAACGACGAAGGTATTATGTTATGTTGCCCCACTGGATGTCTGTGATGTTCTCTTGGGCCAACCATATATGTGGAAGTGCCATGTTGTTTATGAGTCTCGACCCCATAGTGTCATTGTTACTTTGGGGGATCATCTCTACAAAATACCAGAGGTAGTTCCAACTATTGTTTCACCCAAAAATTGTCACAAGGTAGTATCTCATACTACAAAATTAAGCTTCTTCACAATCTATTCGAAAGGGGAACAGAAAGAAATTGCAACCATTACGGTTTGACCCCCTGCACCTTCTATCCAACAGAAGTAGGTCGACAAGGTTGCAGCAAATCACAAAAATTTCTTCTGCACACCTTCCTCTCATGTAGCTCAACTTGTTGAACAAGCTCAACTTCAACAGGTTCATGACAGACTTCCACAAACCAAGTAGCGCGACGTATCCAGCAATACAAGCAACTCACCCAAATGCAGATCCAGCAAACACTTTTCCCTCTCCCCCAGTAACTCAATGCAATGGAGACCATTGCTTCCTAAGGAGGGAGGATTGATCCAGGTGGATATCAATGGCCACCCACCTTTTCCGACTGGCTCAAAACTATTTTTTGGCAATTTTGGCAATTTTCTATTTTTAGTAGGTTTTAACTTTCGGGGCTATTTTGAGGGCCTAAATGAAGGTTTTTCAAGATATAGGTTCTCAATGATATATTAAGGCATGATTGATCCCCTCAAATGAATCTCCTTTACGATACCTTTCCAACGAGCTATCACACGCCTAAAATGGAGATCGTATGCAAAAGTTACGACCCCGGGAAGTTGATGTATTCACGTACCCAAACGAGGCCCACATGACATTTGGCGCTTCATCTCCTAGGGTTAGGTTTTTGGATGTCTAGGAATTTTGGCATTCATGTTTATTTTAAAAATGCCTTTAGAGCCTCATTGTAATCATCTTCTTGTGAATGTGAGTAGCCGTCACATCTCTTCTCAGAGATAAGCTGCCACCATTCTAGCGAGTCTTTGACTTTGTATTTTTACAGTCTCTATACATTTATTTGATTAATAGAAATCATGTAATAATGTATATTTGTGTTTATGGTTGCATATATAATACATTTCTATTATATTATCGAATATCTGCAATATCTCTGTGCATTTCTTCATTATATCTCCGCTCTCATTTCGTGCCGAAAATAATCTGGATCAGTGGTATCAGAGTAGGCTGCTCTTGATCGTTTTTTTCAATGCATGTCCCCAACGAGGTCCGAGTTTAGAAAGTTGGGTCTCAAGCTTGTCTCTCTTGAAGATAATCTCTCTTTCACACCCAAGAAACCCTCAATGGTGGAAGAAAAGAAAACCAACGGAGAAGACGATCCTATCAATCTGTTGCTTGAGCAAGCTCTCACGCGACAGAGGGACGAAATGATGGAGAATTTTTCCCACATCCTTAAACGCCTACCGATATCATCAAGTGCATATTCATCAAGAGGCCACTTTGAAGGAACCTCACCTTTCAAGGTAAAAGTTAATTTTGATATTCCTATATTTGAAGGACAGATAGATGCAGAAGCCCTAAAAAAATGGTTAACTCTGCTAGAAGGTTATTTCTCTGTTCACAATTTTTTTGACAAAGAAAAGGTCACCTTCACACTCCTTAAATCTCTCCCTCATGTCAAACATTGGTGGGAAACTTACTGGGAGTAAAGTTCCACAGAGGAGTCTTGAATATATGGGGGCGATCCCACTTGGTATTTTTTTGTGGATGCGGTAAAGGAACAGTATTACCCTGTTGGAAACTATGAGGACCAATACATGAGATGGACCACTCTGTGGAAAGAGAGGGGCCAAGAAGTTTCGGAGTTCATCGATACCTTCCATACCTTGTGCACCAAGATGGGTATCAAAGACTCCGAGCGACATTTGGTTCTGAAATACCATGGGGCTCTACACAGATACATCCAAACTGAAATGGATTTTCTGGACATCTCATCACTCGGTGCTGCTTATCGATATGCTGTTAAAATTGAGCATAAATTGAAGCACCAGAACAAACAGGAATTTGGGTATCCAAATCTGCAAAAACCAAAGTATGACAAAGAAAAACCAAACAAACAGTCTTCTGAAAACCAGTCCAAGACATAGGAAAAGAAGGGTCACAGGAAGACAAAGAAGGACACCGGAAAATGGTGCGAGTTCCACAAAAGCCCTTGGCACAACACTGATGAATGTCGCTCAAAATAGTCATTGGTGGCCGAGATCAAATATAAGGAACCAAACCTTGATTTAGAATCTGATTCTTAAAATAATGGTAAAAGACAGATCATCGACGCAGACCCCACTACTATTTTTGCGATCGTAGCAATTCAACTACAAGAACCAACAGATCCTGAAAAGGGGGAGAACCTTTTTCATTCACAGATGTGGGTGAAGGGGACCCCACTACATTTTATTGTTGATAGTGGAAGCCAAAAGAACCTCATCTCAGAAGAGGTCGTCAAACAGTTGGGATTGTCGACAACACCACACCCACAACCATACAACATTGGGTGGCTTCGCCAAGGATGAGATCTTCGTGTCAACCAACAATGTCGATTGTCATACGACATCCAGCCCTTCAAGGATAACGTATTATGTGATGTTGCCCCACTGGATATCTGTGATGTTCTCTTGGGCCAATCATATATGTGGAAGCACCATGTTGTTTATGAGTCTCGACCCCATAGTGTCATTGTTACTTTGGGGGATCATCTCTAGAGAATACCAGAGGTAGTTCCAACTATTGTTCCACCTAAAAAGTGTCGCAAGGTAGTATCTCATACTGCAAAATTCAGCTTCTTCACAATCTATTCAAAAGGGGAACATAAGGACATTGCAACCACTACGGTTTCGCTCCCCGCACCTTCTATCCAACAGAAGCAGGTCGACAAGGTTGCAAAAAAGAACAAAAATTCCCTATGCACACCTTTCTCTCATGTATCTCAACTTGTTGAATAGCCTCAACTTCAACAGGTTCATGACAGACTTCCACAAACCAAGCAGCGCGACGTCTCCAGCAATACAAGCAGCTCACCCAGATGCAGATCCAACAAACGCTTTTCCCTCTCCCCCAGGAACTCAACGCAATGGAGACCATTGATTCCTAAGGAGGGAGGATTGATATAGGTGGATATCGGTGGCCACCCACCTTTTCCGACTGGCTCAAAACAGTTTTTTGGCAATTTTGGCAATTTACTATTTTTAGCAGGTTTTAACTTTCGGGACCATTTTGAGGGCGTAAATGAAGGTTTTTCAAGATAAATGTTCTGAATGATAGCCAAAGGCATGATTTATCCCCTAAAATGAATCTCCTCTATGATACCTTTCCAACGAGCTATCACACACCTAAAACGGAGATCGTATGCAAACGTTACAACCCCGGGAAGTTGATGTGCTCACTTACCCAAACGGGGCCCACATGACTTTTGGTGCTTCATCTCCTAGGGTTAGGTTTTTGGATGTCTAGGACTTTTGGCATTCCCGTTTATTGTAAGAAGGCCTTCAGAGCCTCATTTTAATCATCTTCTTGCGAATGTGAGTAGCTGTCACATCTCTTCTCAGAGATAAGCTGCCACCATTCTAGCGAGTCTTTGACTTTGTATTTTTACAGTCTCTGTACATTTATTTGATTAATAGAAATCATGCAATAATGTATATTTGTGTTTATGGTTGCATATTTGAAACATTTCTGTTATATTATTGAATATCTGCAATATCTCTGTGCATTTATTCATTATATCTCCACTCTCATTTCGTGCCGAAAATAATCTGGATCAGTGGTATCAGAGCAGGCTGTTCTTGATCGTTTTTTTCAGTGCATGTCCCCGACAAGGTCCGAGTATAGCATGTTGGGTCTCGATCTTGTCTCTCTTGAAGAAAATCGCTCTTGCACACCCAAGAAACAATTAATGGTGGAAGAAAAGAAAACTGACGGAGCAGACGATCCTATCAATCTGTTGCTTGAGCAAGCTCTCACACGACAGAGGGACGAAATGATGGAGAATTTTTCCCACATCCTTAAACACCTACCGATAGCATCAGGCGCATCTTCATCAAGAGGCCACTTTCAAGGCACCTTGCCTTTCAAGGTACAAGTTAATTTTGATATTCCTATATTTGAAGGACAGATAGATGCAAAAGCCCTAGAAAAATGGTTAACTCTGCTAGAAGGTTATTTCTCTGTTCACAATTTTTTCGACAAATAAAAGGTCACCTTCACACTCCTTAAATCTCTCCCTCATGTCAAACATTGGTGGGAAACTTACTGGGAGCAAAGTTCCATAGAGGAGTCTGGAATATATGTGAGCGATCCCACTTGGGATTTTTTTGTGGATGCGATAAAGGAACAGTATTACCCTATTGGAAACTATGAGGACCAGTACATGAGATGGACCACAATGCGGAAAGAGAGGGACCAAGCAGTTTTGGAGTTCACCGATACCTTCCATACCTTGCACACCAAGAAGGGTATCAAAGACTTCGAGCGACATTTGGTTCTAAAATACCATGGGGCTCTACATAGATACATCCAAATTGAAATGGATTTTCTGGACATCTCATCACTCGGTGTTGCTTATCGATATGTTATTAAAATTGAGCATAAATTTAATCCCCAGAACAAATGAGAATTTGGGTCTCCAAATCTGCAACAACCAAAGTATGACAAAGACAGATCGAACAAATAGTCTCCCGAAAACAAGTCCAAGACACAGGAAAAGAAGGGTCACGGGAAGGCAAAGAAGGACACCGGAAAAGGGTGCGAGTTCCACAAAAGCCCTTGGCACAACACCGATGAATGTCGCTCAAAACATTCATTGGTGGCCGAGATCAAATACAAGGAGCCAAACCTTGATTTAGAATCTGATTATGAAATAATGGTAAAAGACAGATCATCGATGCAGAACCCACTGCTATTGCTGCGATCACAACAATTCAACTATAAGAACCAACAGATCCTGAAGAGGGGGAGCACCTTTTTCATTCACAGATGTGGGTGAAGGGGACCCCACTACATTTTATTGTTGACAGTGGAAGCCAAAAGAAGCTCATCTCAGAAGAGGTCGTCAAATAGTTGGGATTGTCGACAACACCACACCCGCAGCCCTACAACATTAGGTGGCTTCGCCAAGGACGAGATCTTCGTGTCAACCAACAATGTCGATTGTCATACGGCATCCAGCCCTTCAAGGACAAGGTATTATGTGATGTTGCCCCACTGGATGTTTGTGATGTTGTCTTGGGCCAACCATATATGTGGAAGCGTCGTGCTGTTTATGAGTCTCAACCCCATAGTGTCATTGTTACTTTGGGGGATCATCTCTACAGAATACCAGAGGTAGTTTCAAATATTGTTCCACCTAAAAAGTGTCGCAAGGTAGTATCTCATACTGCAAAATTCAGCTTCTTCACAATCTGTTCGAAAGGGGAACAGAAGGACATTGCAACCGCTACGGTTTCACTCCCTGCACCTTCTATCCAACAGAAGTAGGTGGACAAGGTTGCAACAAAGCACAAAAATTCCCTCTGCACACCTTTCTCTAATGTAGCTCGAATTTTTGAACAGCCTCAACTTCAGCAAGTTCATGACAGACTTCCACAAACCAAGCAGCGCGACGTCTCCAACAATACAAGCAGCTCACCCAGATGCAGATCCAGCAAATGCTTTTCCCTCTCCCCCGGGAACTCAATGAAATGGATACCATTTCTTCCTAAGGAGAGAGGATTGATCCAGGTGGAAATCGGTGGCCACCCACCTTTTTCGACTGGCTCAAAACTGTTTTTTGGCAATTTTGGCAATTTACTATTTTTAGCAGGTTTTAACTTCCGGGGCCATTTTGAGAGGCTAAATGAAGATTTTGCAATATAGATGTTCTCAATGATATCCAAAGGCATTATTTTTACACTAAAATGAATCTCCTCGACGATACCTTTCCAATGAGCTATCACACGCCTAAAACGGAGATCGTATGCAAACGTTACGACCCCGAGAAGTTGATGTACTCACTTACCCAAACGGGGCCCACATGACTTTTGGTGCTTCATCTCCTAGGCTTAGGTTTTTGGATGTCTAGGAATTTTGGCATTCCCGTTTATTGTAAAAATGCCTTTAGAGCCTCATTGTAATCATCTTCTTGCTAATGTGAGTAGCCGTCACATCTCTTCTCAGAGATAAGCTGCCACCATTCTAGCGAGTCTTTAACTCTGTATTTTTACAGTGTCCGTACATTTCTTTGATTAATAGAAATCGTGTATTACTGTATATCTGTGTTTATGGTTTCATCTCTGATGCATTTGATCCATATTTATGTAGGAACACAATGAAATATAGAAATACACATAAACGCAGAGATGCAGTGGAAATAAGACTTCATTTCATTAATAACAAATGACTGAAATATGCTTACAGACAGAATGGAAATAAACTAGCTAGGGCGCTGGTAGTTTATCTCTGAGAAGAGATGTGGTTGCTACTCACATCCATGAGAAGATGATTACAATGAGTCTCTAGAGGAATTTTTACAATAGACAAGAATGCCAAAATTTATAGACATCTAAAAACCTAACCCTAGGAGATGAAGCGCCAAAAGTCATGTGGGCCCTGTTTGGGTAAGTTAGTACATCAACTTCCTTGGGTCGTAACTTTTGCATACGATCTCTGTTTTAGGCATGTGATAGCTCGTTGGAAAGGTATCATTGAGGAGATTAATTTTGGGGGATCAATTATTCCTTCGGATATCATTTAGAACCTATATCTCAAAAAACCTTCATTTAGGCCCTCAAAATGGCCCCAGAAGTTAAAACCTGCTAAAAATAGTAAATTGCCAAAATTGCCAGAAAATTGTTTTGAGCCAGTTGAAAAAGGTGGGTGGCCACCGATATCCACCTAGATCAATCCTCCCTCCTTAGGAACCAATGGTCCCCATTGCGTTGAGTTCCTCTATGAGATGAGGAAATTTCTGCTGAACTTGGTCCCTGGTGAGCCATTTGCCTTGGTGAAGGAGTTGGCCTGCTTTGACAACTCGATATAGTGGTATCCTATGTTGTCGAGTGTGCTTGATCTGTGTATCCATGATCTGATCATTTCTGGCTTGTTCCATGTAGTCTACATTTAACTTTGTTGGTGTGAGTTGTTCTGCCATGTCGGATGTGTCTAGTAGAGGTGGAAAGTAGGGCCGAAGGCGGTCCACATTGAACACTGGGTGTAGACCAAGGAATGGTGGAATGCTGAGCTCAAAGGAATTTTCCCCTATAGACTTGGTGAGGGTGTATGGCCCATATCGAATTAGACGAAGCTTACGGTGAGGTCCAACGAGGCGATCCTTTTGCAAATGCAGCCACACTTTGTCGCCCACTTGGAAGTTGTGTGGCACCCGATGTTGATCATGTCGTTGCTTGTACTTAGCATTGGCTCTGTCCAAGATGTCATGAACCTGTTGGCAGATGTCTTGAATGTTCTCAATGAAGTTGTTTGCCTTATCTATCTCAGACTGGACATGAGATGAATCTTCCTGAGTAGCCACAAATGGCATGGCTATGTCAATGGGACATAGTGGCTGGAATCCCAAGCCCACTTGAAAGGGGTTGTGGCTAGTTGAGCTATGGAGAGTCTGGTTGTAGCTGTCTTGCGCATAGGGGAGGCTCTCATCCCATGTGCGTGGATGCTTTGAATTGTACATGTGCAGAATGTGTAAGATCATCCGGTTGATGACCTCTGTCTGGCCATCAGTTTGAGGATGGAAATCTGTGGACTTGGTGAGCTTGGTGTCCAACATCGACCAGAGGTTGAACCAAAATGTACTGAGGAACCTACTCTCCCAATATAAGATGATAGACTGTAGGATCCCAAAGTGTACCCACACTCATTCAAAGAAGAGTTTAGTAGTGGCTTCTGTCATGATATTCTTCTTGCAAGCCATCATAATGGACATCTTCGAGAATCGATCGACGACCACAAAAAAACAGTCATTTCCATGCTTAGTAGAAGGAAGGCCCGACATGTAATCCATAGAGATGGATTCCCAAGGTCGACTGGGGGTAGGAAGTGGAGTATAGAGGCCTTGCTTCTTGATGGTCGGTTTGGCAAT
>ML778286.1:730553-756204 GCA_009831015.1 Picea engelmannii
GTGTCTGCGGGGTAAACCACTCTGCAACATGTACAATGAATCCATCTCACGCATTGCATTACCCGTAGCGGGCATCATTTTACACGCGAATTTCTCCCCTGTTGTCCTGTCAGTGCACTTGTACACCACTCCCATCCGTCCTTGACCAATCACCTCGCCAAACTCATAGAGCTTCTCCACAGAAAATTCGTAATCGTCTTCATCGTCATCATTTATTGCATCATTTATTGCATCCCGTCTTCTCAGACAACTACACAAAAAATTTATCACACGCAGCATGGTTTTAACGTCCCTGAAACGATTGAGAACAAAAATTTTACACCACGATTCGTTGACAAAAACAGTTCTAAAGAGCAGATCAGAGAAATTTTCTCGAATTTAATCTCAAACTCACGAGTGGATAAAGAGAGTCAGACAATATATGTAGCTATTCAGTTGGGCCTGGAACTCAAAATTTGAGAGCGGAAGTGGGATGGGATTGCGAGGAAACAGCGGCATCCAGTTATATCATCTCTTACGATTAAACCGTCCTCATAAAACCACTACTATCATGATCAAACCGTCTACTACCTTGATCAAAATGTCACTATCTGAGGAATGCTTGTTTTTAATCAAGAAACCCATCAATTGTTTTAAAACCTTAGCCCACAGCATAATTTTAAGGAAAGGATAGAAATTTATATTTAAATATAGAAATATGTGTTATATTACTAATCTTTAATATGCAAAATGTAAAATATTTAGTGATAGTTTTGTAAAAATATTCAAAATTGCAAGGATTTTATATAGTTTGTATAAAAATTTGGTCATTTTACAATAATTTTATTCTATGGAATTTGTGTCAATTGTTTTTAGAAAAAAATAGAAATTAGTGAATTTTTTTTAGAAAGCCATTAAAAATTAGCCCATTAACTAAATTTAGTCCCTAAAATCATCTATGATAGAGATTTTGACATTGAATGATTTGAGAGAAAAGAACTTACAACAATGTTTATGAATGAAATCCTCCTTATGTTTGTTTTTTACAATATGCTCGCACTTTACCCCATGAGAGATTCTTTTAGCTTTTTTGCAGTAAAATATTTGTTTAAAATATCTATTTAAACATTTGCAATGTTCGTAGTTTTCCCTTTTGAGCTCCTTGATTATTTTTTATGCAAGTTTGCCACATTAGGATACTCATGTGGGGTTGGTTCAGACATAAAGCAATAAATTTTCTTCGAATGATCCCCATCCATCATTATGGTCTCTGCTACAAATGGTTTTGAAGGTGATTCGGGTAAATGTTGAGTCTCTATAGGATATGTATTTATTCCCTTCCACCAAGTTATTTATATAGCTTCTTAGTGCGTCGGCTCCTTCTAGGGGTATGATTATTCAAATACTTTTTATGTTTTCACTTTTTTCCGAGTATTTTTTCAGTTTAATTTTACTAGAAATCTGGTGAGAAAGTATTGGATCTACAGGTTTAAGTAACTAATTCTATAGCTCTGTAGCAGCTACGAGACCCCTTCAAGGAGAACTCATTTCCACATCACACTCTCTCACCTGGAGAGAGTTTCCCACAAGCCTGACATCCTACTTCTTCAACCACAACCACCTCCCTCACTTGAAAAGAGTGTTGCACATAGGCCTCACAACTTGCTTCTTCAACCATAACCACCTCCCTCACCTAGAGAGAGTGTTGCACACATGCCTGGCAACCTGCCTTTTGAACTCCGTTCCTACACAAGGAGGACAACAACAAGGCTCAACAAGGAACAAACAATGGCAGCAAGCCACACTTAGCCAAGGGACTGGATGGCCACAACAACCCACAATTATAACACACATGACATAGACAATTACATGATGCTTAGGCTTCACAGAAGACACGACTCAATCCATGGGTTCTGACAGGGTTCAGGATGCGTGACCAAAGGACAAAATATAGAGGTCGATGATGGAGGTCTTAGGTTCAGATGGAGGATGGGAGAATGGATAGGATGAACAACCTTCTCGTGAGGGTTTCCTTCACTGTGTGTGGGTATGTAGATGCAGACGTAGAAGAAAAACAGTCCAGATGCCCCAGATCCAATGAACTCAAGAAGAGGATGACAGAATGGAAGAGCGAACCCCCAACACAGCTGACCTCTACAGCTTTAACTGCATGCGCCCAGGTTGATATATGTCTTCCTGGAGATGCATGCACTCCACTTAGCATACGTCCCTTTTCTAGGAACTTAGGACAACATTCATCAATTGTCCACCTTAGTCTTTAGGAATAATAATAAAATATTATCTCCTTAAAGGTAAAGCCCCTCTAGCTTAGCCTCTAGGTCCAAACACTTAGCCTCCTACCTTATCCAACATTATGGAAACTTATTTCCCCATCACTCTTTCTTCATGGTCGGTGTACACACATACCATTTTGTAACATCCTCGGCCACCCACTGGCCGAGAAATTCCACTACTATAGAATATACACTTATATATAATATGCATTAAATCAAATTAACACATTTAACATAGAGTTACTGCTGTCATACAGACTTAAATAGAATTAACAACAATTCAAACTTGCAACGAAATACATATAACATACAAGCATCACAAACATGCATTATCTGTAAATTAAACACATAATGATACTTATCTTTTAACTAGAGTAACATCCCCCAACTGCATGCATACCTTGCATGAACCTCTCAGCCTTAGACCATGCTACTCATCAATCTCAACAATAGGTCTTCCCCAAGCTGGGACTACGCTCCACTGGACAAGGGATTCCTAGGCTAGGCAAGGTCAACAAGGAGGTCACACAGTTTTAGAGAAAATATTCTCTCCCAGGAGCCACTTACGCCCACTGCCCATAGACTCTCATTCCCCACATTCCTATCCCACCCCAAGAGTATACACCTTCACTATCCTACAGTCCTTCAGCTACTAAAACTCATTTTCCTTAGGCCTCAGCAACAGGGCGAACTGGAATTCTCGATCTCTGTGGCAGCTACAAAACCCTTTCTAGGAGTTCTCACTTCCTTTGCGCACTCTCTCACCTAGAGAGAGTTGCTCACAGGCCTGACAACCTGCTTCTTCAGTCAATCTTCGACTCGATCCAGTAAAGTATGAGTGAAAACAACAACAATGGGAAAACTGTTATGGACACTCCAAAATGGTAACAGTCGAGCACTAAGACACAACACGAATCAAGCAATTGATGGAAGCAACCGAAAGATGGTTCAATGCGAACTCGGCTCTACAAAAGAAGATAGGTTGGGCACACAGATCAGGTAGGTCGGCTCCATGGTTCTGGGTTTTCAGAGGTGCATGGCTATGTAGAGAGAAATCGTAGAGGCCAATAGAGTAGATGATAGTTCACTCCCCTAGGTTTTCTCTATTTCTAGGGAACGTACTCTCGGATTCAGACGGTGGATTCTCAATAGGAAGCCCCCCTAACACAACTGAGGTTTTATATTTTAGATGCATGCACCCAGGTCGACACTTGTCTTCTTGGAGCTACATGCTCTACAATTGCATTCATTCCCCTTTCCCAAGAACTTAGGACAACACTCATCAATTGTCCACCTTAGCCTTTAGGAAATATTAATAAATTATTATCCCCCTTTAGAGGCAAGCCCCCTAGCTCAACCCCTAGGCCCAAACACTTATTCCCTCTCCCTTCCCCAGCCTTGTGGAATATTAGTCCCCCATTACCCTTTCTTTGTGTTCGGTCGGCACACAACGATGTTTATATTTTATTAATGATCTACATAATTACATATACAAAATTAGGCTCCTCGTCTTGAACACTTAAGCTCTCCGACCTAGTAAACACATAAGCCCACCAACTTATATGCACTTGGCTCACCAGCTTATAAACATGATTACAATTCATAATAAAATTGGGGCACTAAATAGGCTGAATCCATTTATGCATTTAGAAATGCAATTTAAACAACAAAAAGTTACATTTTTTCCAGATTTATGTTCTTGAATTCAAAGGAAAAAATGTAAAACAATTAAACAATTCCTTAGTTTATCATAGTTTAGGTTATTAATGTGGAACTTTTTAAATCTATACAATATTGTCAATTTAGATTTGTCAAAGTCAAAAAATTATAATAGTTTCAAAATCTATGCCATCTTCACTCCCAATGAATGAAAGTGATCCTTTTATGTTGCCTTAGTAAAATACTTTTTCCTCTTAGAAAAAATTTGATTCTGGAAAACTTTTTTTGTACTTTCCGTATTCTTTGAATACAAAAGTTCTTCTTATAACATCATTTCCATTTTAGGGATGGGTAATTTTGATTTTGGAAAAACTTTTCTCCACTTTCGATATTCTTTGAATACAAAAGTTCTTATAACATCGTTTCCATTTTAGGGATGAATAATACTGTGCATTATTATTTCACATGGATTTTGTGATGTGCATTGTACAATGTTGTGCATTAGCATGCCAATTTGAATTTTGTCATGGATACTATTTTTCCTTCTTATTATGTTTTTAACTTTAATATCAAAATGTTAACAATTGATCGTTCTTTAAAATGTTAGTAAGTTATATGTACAGATTATCATTAGGTTGGTGTGTAAGTTTTCGTTTTAGCAAGATACCTAATGAGAAGCATTGTTCCTTGGGAAAATTACTATGACATAATATCTTTAAGTCGATAAAATTTAGAACAATAGTTACTATTTGTTAAAATATAATTTGAATTGTCCATCTGATCTATGTCATGCTTTATTTTGATGTGTTTGTTATTCACACATAGGTTTCTTGTGAAGATAATTTCTTTAACACATATATCAAACATTGCTTCTCATGTAATTTAATTATGTAGTGTCATTGCCATGTATGTGATAGGCCAACTTGATGTTTGATTTGAGGACAAGGATATTTTACGAGTGATCAGTGTGATGCCTCATACAAAGAATATGAATAGAGAAAATTAAGATATATCTATAGTTTTGGATATCATATGTAATCAAGTGGATGTAGATGCACTTGCATGTATTTCCTCAAATTAAATAATATAGCAATAAAGAACAACAAATCTCTCTCTACTGCAAGTGAGATAGAGCTCACAAAACTTCAATTCAATAGACAAAAAACAATTAGATTTATAGCACGAAGGCTCAACAACAAGATTGGACCCAACTCCTTAATTTGTGGATCTCAAACTACTCGCATGCTAAACCTGAATTCTCGTACAACAAACTAGGAACAATGCAGTAAAAACTTTTTAATTTGACAACATTCTAGATGTCTTCATTTCGACATTATTCCAACATTTTTACTTAATGGATAAATGGATTTTATACAACACCTAACTTTCTTATCAAAATTTCAAATTTGAGTTTTCCAAGAGGCTTGGTAAATATATCATCCACATTATCACTGGTATTACAAAAAAATAAATCAATTTCCTTTGATTCAATCTTCTCTCTCAAAAAGTGGTGTTGTAGCTATATGTGCTTTGATATTGCATGATATACTGGATTATGTGCAATTTTCTAGCACTTTGATTATCACAATTGATGGTTGTTGGTCCATTTTTTTCCTCTTCAACATATGCAAGAATTATATGCAACCAAACCACTTCACAAGTAGCATTGGTCAAAGCTTTGTGCTCGGCTTCTATTGACAACAAAGAAATAGTTGGTTGTTTCTTGTTACTCCACGAAATAACATGTGATCCAATATGGAATGCGTAACTTGTCATATACCTTTTGTCATCAAGATTCTTTCCCAATCTGAATCAGAAAAAACTGTCAGTTAGTTCAAGATTTTCACCAACCGACGATACACAATATCGTCTGTCTCTTTAGTTCCATCATCACTGTATCAATTTGCATTATGTTATAAGGGATTTGACAATGATTTACAGTCACTCATATGGAACCTTTTAAGAATTTCTTTTGTGTATTTAATTTGAGTGATTAATGTATGTTGATTGTGGAGCATGATTATATTCATGATTCATAGGTCTTTGTTTTCATCCGTGTTTATACCCCATGAAAAATGTACACCCAAGAATACTATACACCCCTCCACATGGAGGGGTTTCAAGGGGGGCCTTGCTCCAAGCCCCTGTGGGCTCCGAGGGGCTCATCCCCCCTGTTAGGGGGTCCAGGGGCAAGAGGGCCCCCGATGGGGGTTCAGGGGAAACTTCCCTTGATGGGGTTGTCGGGAAAGCAGGCCCCTAAAGGAAAATTTTCCTTGTAAATGTATATTGTAATTTCAAAGTAAATATGGACCGTTCATTATATGGTCTCCTATATGATGATGGAAGTTATGTTAGGGTTTTTTTCCCTATAAGGAAATCCTCTTTTATGAGAGAATTGTATTGTGACTATGTATCATTATGAATATTGTATTCTAAGAGAGGAGACTGTGATAGAAAAAAGAGGAAGTTACAATAGTTGTTATGCATGTTGTATCCCTTCATTTTGCTGAGTAATAAAAAGGAAGGACCTGGCAATTTATTTGGTGGATGTAACCCACAGTGGGTAAACCATGTATACATGTGTCTCTATTGGATTGTGTATCTTTTGTGCTTTATTTCCACATTTGTTTTATTTTATTGATCTATGATCATGTTTTTATAACAAATGGTATCAGAGAGAAAGGTAACTCGTAGGAAAAGAGGGTTCCTAGTTCAAGTGGGAATAATGGTGGAAGATGGAAAGTTTAATGTCGAGAAAGTTAACGTCCATAACTAGCAGTTATGGAAGATGCAGATGGAATGTTATTTATATCAGAAGGATCTATTCCTACCATTGGATGGAATAGCAATGAATCTGATGACCATGAAGGACGAATAATGGGAGGTTCTTGATAGAAAGGCACCATGAACAATACGACTGAGCCTAGCAATGTTGGTGGATTTCAATATTTCAAAAGAAAAGACAATGAAGGAGTCGATGAATGCATTGTCTAAACTATATGAAAAAACCACGGCATCCAATAAGGTATTTATAATGAAGATATTATTTAATATGAATATGTCACAAGGTGGGTATGTTGTATATAATTTAAATGAATTTAATACGGTTACTAATTAGCTATGTTCTATAAAAGTGGACTTTGATGATGAGTTTGGGGCACTTCTAATCTTTTGTTCATTCCCAGAAATTTGGAATGGCTTGGTCATGGTTGTAATTAACGTTGTATCTGGTTCAAACACTTTAAAATTTGATGATGTTGTTGGTGTTATCCTTAGCGATGAAATGCGACAGAAAAGAACAGGTGAGACATTAGGTAATGCATTAAAAGTGGAAAATAGGGGAAGAAAAAATGATAGAGGAAAGGGATCAGGGAACTGCGAGAATTCTAGGAAGTGGAGATCCAAATACAGACTGGAAATATAGAGTGTTGGAATTGTGGGAAGAAAGGACATATGAAGAAAGACTGCAGAGCTCTAAAGAAACAAAGAGATGGATAACATGAGAAAAAACAGGAAGCAAATATAAGAGGTGATGTATTAAAAGATAATTTGATTTTTTCTGTAGATAATATTTATGATTATTGAGTAGTGGATTAAGGGGATTCATTTCATACCACACCCTACAGGAAACATTTTCTAGATTATGTTCAAGGTGATTTTGGACAGGTTCATTTGGGTGATGATGCACCATGCAAAATTGTTGGAATGAGAAAGCTAAAAATAAAGAAAAGGAATGGAAATCAATGGTTTTCGAAAGAGGTACGACATGTTACAAATATAAGGAAAAATATAATTTCAATAGGGTAGTTGGAAAGTGAAGGTTGTATATCGATATTTATATATAAGGTGTGGAAGGTCACCAAAGGATCATCAATGATAGAAAAATGAGAGAAGGTTGGTACATTGTATTTATGTATTGGTAATATTGATTGTTCTATCTCTTTAGCTTCTAAAGGAGTGCATACAACACAGTGGCATCATAGGCTTAGACACATGAGTGATAAGATGATGCAGATACTTCACAAAAGAATTTTTTTTCCATATCTTAAACAAATTGATTTGGATTTCTGTGAGCAACGTGTTTATGGAAAACATAAGAGAGACAGATTTCTCAGAGTCAAAAAATAAAATAAGAGTGAAAGGTTAGAGGTTGTGCATACATATGTATGGGGATCATATCATGTATCATATCATGTTGACTCTTGTTATTATGTTACTTTTATTGATGATGCAACTAGAAAACTTGGGTTTATTACATTTGACAAAAATGTGATGTTTTTGATACTTTTAAAAAATGGCAAGCTTTGGCTAAGAATGAGACAGGAAAAAGGTTGAAGTGTCTCATATTAGACAATAAAGGTGAATATTTCAACAAGGAATCTGATTATTATTGTCCATGCCATGGGATTCATAGAAAGAAGACAGTTCCAAGAAAACCACAAGAAAATGGTGTGTTAGAAAGGATGAATAGGACAATCATAGTGTGTGCAAGATGTATGAGATTGCATGTTGGGTTTCCCTTACAGTTATAGCCAGATGTTGTAGATACTATTGTTTACTTAATAAATAGAGGACCTTCCATCTCTTTTGATGGTGGAATTCCAAAAAAGACATGGACAAGTAAAAAGGTAAACGATTCTTTTTTGAAGACTTTTGGTTGTGAAGCATTTATCCATATTGATAAATTAAATAGAACAAAGCTTGAGGAAAAATACAAGAAGTGTATCTTTATTGGATACAGTGATAATGATTTTGGTTATCGCTTATGGGATTATGAAAATCATGAAATCATTAGGAGTAGAGATGTCATATTCAATGATAAGGTCATGTACAAATATCAGTTGTACGGAAAGATACAAGAAAAAGAAAAACTAGAATACAAAGTGGTTGATGGGATCACCAAAAACGGAATTCCAAAGGTAGGAGAAAATCAAAATGTACAACAAAAGGAGCAACATGTGGCTCAAAATTCTTCAAGTGTTGTTAGAAGATATACCAAGTTAAGTAGACCCCCTGTACGATACTCTCGTTCATTGTATTATTTATTCTTGACTGGTTCCAATGAACGAGAATGTTATGAAGAGGCAATGTAGGTAGACATTAAAAAGAAGTCGGAGAAAAACATGAAAGAGGAAATGGATTCCTTGGTAAATAATCAGACTTGGGACTTGGTTCAGTTACCTGCAAGAAAAAAAGAATTACAGAATAAATGGGTTTACAGGTTGAAGGAAGAAGATGGAGGAAAAAAGTGACACCAGGATAGACTTGTTGTAAAGGGGTTTTCACAAAAGAAAGGTATATATTTTGATGAAATATTTTCTCTCGATGTTAAGATGACTTCAACGAGTACTATTTTAATTCTTATGGTAGTAGAATATTTGCATCTTAAACAGTTACATGTAAAAACATTTTTTCTCCATAGGGATCTCCAGGAACATATTTATATGCAGCAACCACAAGGGTATGAGCTCACAATGAAGGAGAATTTTGTATACATGTTGAAGAATACATTTTATGGCCTAAATCAAGGTCCAAGGAAGTGGTATTTGAAGTTTGATAGGTTTATCACAGAACAAGGTTATAGTAGATGTCATTTTTATCACTATGTTTATTTTAGAAGGTTAGAAAATGGAAGCTATATTGTATTGATATTGTATGTAGATGATATGTTTGTTGTAGGGTCTAATATATAGGATATAAATGTGCTCAAGGAGAAATTAACTAATTCATTTGCGATGAAGGATTTGGGTGCTACAAAGAAAATCCTTGGTATGAGAATAACAAGAGATAGGAAAAATCACAAATTGACAATGTCTCAAGGTGAGTACATAGAGAAGGTGTTGGAGATTCTTAAAATGTAGAATGAAAAACCAGTTAGTACACCTTTGGCCAATCATTTCAAATTAACTAAGGAAATGTATCCCAAGAAACGAGAGGAGATAGAATACATTTCCAAGGTCCCTTATTCATCAACAATTGGCATCTTGATGTATGTGATGGTTTGCACAAGACCAGATATTGCACATGTAGTGGGAGTTGTGAGCAGTTATATGAACAATCCAGGAAAATAATATTGGGATGAAGTATAGTGGATTCTCATGTCTTTTATAGGTACTATTACTCATTCATTTTATTTTGAATGTTCAGAAATTGTTCTACGTGGATATGTCAATTCATATATGGAAGGTGATAAAGATAGCAGGAGGAGCACCACATGGTATGTTTTTACTGTAGGTGGAAAAAAATTAAGGTGGATTTCGAAATTGTAAAAGTTTGTTGCACTTTCAACAACAAAGAAAGAGTATGTTGTTTCTTCATAGGCTAGTAAATAAATGATTTGGTTACAGAGGTTTATGGAGGAAATAGGAAAGAAGAAGGAGAATAGTAGGTTGTACTGTGATAATGAGAGTTCCATTCATCTTGCAAATAACTCATCCTTACATTCAAATAATAAGCATATATAGCTCATGTATCATTTCATACGATCTATTGTGGAAGATGGACATTTGAAGTTGGAAAATATACATACTAGCCAGAATCCTGCAGACATGTTAACAAAGGGAGTAGCCAGAGAGAAAATGAGTTCCTACTCATTTTCACTTGGTATTCAAGCATGCAAGTTAAGATGAGAAATTATCCATGTCCAAGAAGGATCATTGTCCAGCAAATAAAACAACAATGGAGTTGTTGAGATCAATCTCCAAGTGTAATATTGTTGGTTGTGGAGAATCATTATCTTCTTGATTCGAAGGTATTTGTTTTCAATCATGTTTATACTCCATGAAGACTGTACACCCCAGAATATTGTACACCCCTCCAAGCGGGGGGGTTGTAGGAGGGGCATAGTAAATATGGAAAATTCATTATAAGGTCATAGATTTGATGGTAGAATTTATGTTAGGTATTTTTTCCCTAGAAGGAAACCCTATTTTATCAGGGAATTGTATTGTCGTTGTGTATCATTGTGAATATTGTATTCTAAGAAAGGATATTGTGAGATAAAGAAGATGAAGTTACAATGGGTGTGTTGTAGGTTGTACCCCTTCATTTTATTGGATAATAAAAGGAAGGACCTGAAAATTTCTCTGGTGGACGTATCCCACACTAGGTGAACCACATATATATGTTTCTCTATTGTATTGTGTATCTTCTGTGCTTTATTTCCATATTTATTTTATTTTATCGCTCTTTGATCTTGTTTTTCTAACAATGTCTTACCAGGATCCCTCCAAACTTCAAGTCTTAAATACTAATGCAATTCACCGATGTATTTCATGTCAAATTATTGAGACAACTAACTTTTAATATCTTCAATTAACTTTCATTCACTTCCTTTAATAATGAGATCATGCACTTCCTATAATAATGAGATCATGTTACTGATAATGTGACATCTTTCAAGGATGAATCATTGGTGAATTTTTTTAAGAAGTCCGGGATTCAATTAGTTCATTCTACCCCTTATTACCCCCAATGAAATGGTTTAGGATAATATTCTAAAAAGATACCTGTAAATATCATTAAGAAGTTACCGGAAGACAACCAAAAATCATGGGACTCAAAGCTGAAATTTTCCTTATGGGATGATAGAGTCACTACAAAGAGGTCACTTGGTATTTCCCCATTTCAGCTTATATATGGGATTGAAGATATTTTTCCTACTCATCTTGCCTTCCATGTGGAAAAGTTCCTTGAGGATCAACAAGGAGAACGATATGATATGGTCAGAAGGATGCATCGGCTAGTTGAAGTATAGTAGACCAGGCAACAACTCCTTGATAAAGCACAGATCCATCAGCAGAAGATCAAGTAAGCTTTTAATAAGAAGGTAAACAAAGAAGATTTACAACTGGGAGATATCATTCTTAAGTGGCATTCACCAAGGAAATACAAAGGAAAACATAAGCCTTGTGGATTGGTCCTTTCAGGATTTATGAAGTTTTTCAAAATAATATTTATAAATTGTAGAACTTGGAAGACTCTGAATTTTTTGGTGGCCCGATTAATCGAAATTTTCAGAAAAATATTTTTCTTAATCCATGAATGGATTTCCCTTCCATTGTAAATATCATTTTTTTTCTTCCTATTGGATAAATGACCCCATATCCCTACAAAAAGATATTGAAGCTTCCTATTCTTGGCAGCTCACAGGGAGCATGCCATCCCCTATGGAGCTAATGTTATCACATGGAATTGATTGGGTCAATTAATCCTTAGGTTTTTTTATTTTTATCATTAATGTTGTTTAAATTTTACTTTTGTCTTCTTCCTTATAGTATTTTTAGGTTTTAATAGAAATAAATTTAGTGTTGATGTTGGCCCATTACACTTGGGTTATATCTTTATTTTTATGATAAGAATAGACAAGCCATTATACTTATGCCTCTACCACCACCATGAAATATCACCACTTCCACGATGTACTAAAACCCCTCCACTTTGTCCCTTTACCCGTTAGAAGGTCAAATCAGGTTTTTTTTGTATGCTTCCATCTCATCAAACAATTCACAATGCATCTCAAGTACACTTTGCTTTCATCATCATAATTGAACTTATAATGCCTTGTCATATGATCTCCTTGTTTTCAACACTTGTGTTTTTAAATAAATAACATGGTATTTCATCATTAACATTTTTCTAATTATTTTCCATGATTTCAAATTACCCCTAGCTCAGGGCTATAAAAACTGGTGCTTTCAGACAAGCACTATGGAAATTGTTGCGAACTAGCTGGAGAAAGTGGGTTGGAGGTTAGATCAGCTACAGGTGGATCTGTTCAAGATCAAGCATATCATTTTTGATGTCTCAACCTCCATGTACTCCATGAGAATTTTTAACTCTGTTGAAGAACAGTAAAAGGCTATGTTTATCATTTCTTCTCTTATGCATTGTGAACTGGTGTTTCACATTGCCAACTATCTTATTTACCCCTGTTATCATGATTCTCAGCCAATTATAGAGCTCTCATCCTATTTTTACCAAAATTTAAACAAACCTTGTTGTCAGGCCACCTTGATTATCCCATATCTAGCCATTTCTTCTTACTATGAACTCTATTGTGAATCCCCTATTTTGGTGTTGCAAACTCTATGCAACAACTTGACACTATTATTCACCTACCTCCAAACCTGTACCAACTTGTTTCCATAAATATATCCATTCTAATTCAATTCTATCTATTTTGGAAATTTAAAAAGAACTTTTGTTGGTAAAGTTATGATGAATTTTGTAAAAATGATGGTGAAGTATTGAACAAAATCTTTTTGCAGAAAGCTTTTTGTTTGTATATCCATTTTCATGTGTAGTATTCTTTCATTTCCTAACTATCAGTTGGCCATTCATAATCTTGGAGGTCAAATAGACTGAAGAAAACTAAATCCTTAGATAGAACTAGCCTTTGAAAGAGATTATCCATCAAACCCTAAATCCTTTATTTTTTGTTTTGCCTCCTACATCACTCAAATTGTTAGTTTAGTTTTCTTCCTATAAAATCAATGGATACTCCACAATGGAATAAGGCTAACAATGGTGTGGGAATTGTGAGGATTGAACCCTATGACATGTAACTATTTGTTTTTGAACCTCTGATCAGGGAGGTCTTCCAAAGAGTGGGATGTTTTAATTTATGTCCGAAGCTAGAGACACAAACACAAAAGGAAGGAGGTTACTCTTCCCCTCACCAGTTATTGCAATTGAAGCTAGAGCTAGGAGGCCTTTCACCAGGTCACCAACAAAGAAGGAAAGCGTTGAAAAAGAGGACATAATGGAAGCTCCCATCAAGAGAAAGGGTAAAGGTAAAGTTGAATCTTTTGAAAAACATATTGAGGTCATAGACATAACTACTCCCCCAGAAAACCCTACCTTCAAGAGTCTGAACAAACAACTTAAAGAATCTAGAAAGGAGATTTCTAACTTGAAGGGAGAAGGGTTGGATGAAAGAAAAAAGTTGAAGGATCTTATGGATATGATACTAGAAACTATTAATAAAGCCAGTTTAAGAATTTATACAAACATAACAAGGATTTACAAGCTTAGACCAGAAGACTTAAACTAGAGCTACAAATTTTTAAGGAAGAACTAGCCCAAATAAATTTTAATATGTTGGCCCAAGATGCCACAAGGAGGAGTTGCAGGCTCAAAAAGTAATGGATGAGATACCTTAAGAAATCTCAGTTTTGAAAATGATTGCTCCTTGCTTTTTGAATAATTTTTATGAAGTATGTTGCGTATAACTCAATTTTTCTCTCATACACCACATTATAAGGTTTCTATGGGAATACCTAACTCTAGAGGAATGTTTTGGGTGTTTTGGAGCTTAAAATAGACTAATTGGGCAGCTACAGGATAGTTCGCAACGCCTGAGCTACGAACTGGTTTCCAAAGTCAAGCGCCGCAAACTTTGTTGTGAACTGGCTTATACATTCAACGCTACATGATATGATGCAAACTCCTATTTTGATGGTTTTAATAGGATCAACGATCGCCAAATGGCTAGGGGAGCATGGCACAAATGTTTGGAGGTCAGTTTAAAGATGGAGGATACCTGGAAAGAAAAGAAATGCACTCAAAGGACACCTCATTATGCAATATTAAGGTGTTAAGATAGTTTCCAACATTACCCTTTTTTATAGTAGTTTTTTATTTCCAGTTTGTACAGGTGTAAGTACCTTAGTTTAAGATGGAAGAATCCTATGTTAGAGGATGAAACTTGCATTGTATGCTATCTTTCCCTATATAGGCTATAAAAGAAGAATTATAAGACATTTTGTAGGTTCGAATGGTGGATGTAAAAGACTCTTTTGGTGATATTAATGTAACAGAGCCTACTCTGGTTTGATGTATCAGAGTCTAGACTTGATGAATGTTTTTTTAATGGAATTCAGTTTTCTCTCTTGCCATCTTATTTCTCTCTCACTATGAAATTTTACTATCATTTAATGATTCAAACGATTTTTTGTAGCTGTATTACAATGAACGCTTGATTATGTTGTTGTTATAACTTTCTTAGAGTTTTTACCTTGGATTTAAGAATCTCTTGTATCTAAATATTTCTCTCCTTTGTCTACTAGTAAAGCTTGATGCTAGTGGTAGAATCACTTCACTTATCTTATTAAGTATTCCTTTTATCTACACTAATCCTCAAAACACCGATCTAAGTTAAACAAGACATGTTATGTCGATGCATTTCATTTAGAATTTCATGTGTTTTAACATTATTGGACTGATTTTTATTTATTTGACACCACATTTTAAAACTTACCTCATAAACATATTGATGGGTACTAAGCTTACACTTTAGCAGTCAATGTGTAACTTTCAGTGATAACACTGGCTATTGAGAATTGCCTCTTTTTCCCATGCTCATTGCAGAATTCCATGAACTCTTTTGATGTAAACTCTCCTCCATTGTGTGGTCTCAAATACTCGATTTTCAACTTTGTTTCAGTTTCAACCATCTCTTTGTATGTCTTGAAGTTCTCGAATGCCTATGACCTCTTCTTGAGAAAGAACACTGCAGTCATTCTTATTAAATCATCAAACAATATCATGAATTATTTTTCACCTTCCAATCCCAATGTTCTTGTCATTCTGATTAGATCGGTATGTACAATCTCGAGTGGCTTTGTTCAAGAGTATTACTTTGACTTGAACATTTTCTTGGTCTATTTTCCCTGTAGACAATGCTTGCATAGAATCTTTGTTGGCTTTTAGATCTCCAGAATTTATCTCACTGCTTCCCTTTTGCAGACATTCATAATATTATTTAAATTTGTGTGATCCATTTGTCTATTCCAGAGCCAAATTTCATCTTGCTTTCCTAAGCAACATTTTCCTTTTCCAATTTCATCTATTACATATATGTTGTTTGGAGTTCTCATAGTTGTAGCTACCAATTTTTCTTACCCTCCTTTACTTATTTTTCATTTATGAGAATCAAACACAAGTTCATGTCCTTGGTCACACATTTGGCTTATACTTAGTACATTTTGTTTCATGTATTCGACTAGTAGAACATTTTTTGCTTTGGCATCCTTTATTCCAAGATTAATTGTCCCTTTTCCTATAATTCTGGATGAATTGTCATTCCCAAATGAAATTGATCCATCTCTTTCCTTCTCCAAGGTTAAAAACCTATCCATATCACTTGTCATATGCTTGGAGCAACCACTGTCAATATACCATCCACATCTCTTGTGTTTAGATTGTAGAGAAAGAATGCATTATTCAGTGTTAAAATGATCCTTCTTTCTTATCCATATCCTTTGTGGTTCATGTCTATGACTATTGATATTATGTTTTGATTCTGTAGGAGGAATAATCAATCTACAATCTTTGGCCATATGTCCAAAGTTGTTACACTTGTAGCATTCTACTTCAATGCTCAATGATTCAAATTTGTTGTAGCTTATGCTTTTTTATTCATGAGATATTATTGAATAACCATTTCTTGTGTATCCTTCATAGTTATTTATGTTATTGGTGTTGGCTTTACAATTCACATCTTTATGCCCAAAATTATTATATGAATAGAATAAATGAAGAAAACTAGTTTGATATTTGGGGGTGGAAAATATTTTGAATGGTGTTTCTCTTCTGAATCCTTATTCTTCCCATGGTTTGTCCATTCATGAGTATTGTTGATTCTGAAATATGGACCTTCTGGTTGGTGTAGTGTATCTGTAATCCTCTTCTTGGTTCTTCTTTCCTTCTTCCTTCTTGGAAGATCTTCTTATTTTTTCGACATAGCTTCTCTATTTTTTTGTCTTGGAGCTTGAGCGTTTCTCTTTTTGGTTATATCCTAGTCCATATTTATCATGGTGTGGCCTTTGAATGGTAATGATATCATCTAATAATTTGGTGTTGTTCTGCTACATATTTTTTTTCTGAAGATCTTTTCTTAGAGTGACAATTTATTCTTCTAAGCCTTCGATCATCGCGTCCTTTTCATATAAATGACCTTTGAGGGAATCTTTAATTATTTTGTCTTATTCTACTTGTATTTTTAACTTCACTGTCATCTTCTCAACTTCCTCAAAATTGGAGTTGTGAGATCCCTATTTTTCTTTTAGTGCTTCCTTAAGTGTCTTAATTTCCCTTCTTCAATCCTTAGCTCTTCTAGTGCACTGATTAATTATGCTCTGAGATTGACTTCTGCTTCTTCCTCAAAATCTTATACTTCCATGAAGAGGACTCTTTCAATAACGATGCCATTGTCTTTTTCCTAATCTGATGATGAAATGTCTTGGTGCATAGACTTTTCTTGGAAATTTTCCTTTTATTTCTTTTATTCTTTTGGTTTTTCTCTTTCTTTATATAATCTTCTTCTGCATCCCTTTCATTATTATAATGATGGAATTTAAAAGAAAAATGACCAAGAACACCACAATTAAAAAATTTAAATGGAAGCATACATTTATATATTTTGGTTCCTCTTTTCAAATTTCTAACAAAGTTTGACATTTATTTATCGTCTTYTGAATCATCATTGCAACTACAATCTTACATTGTATTTTTCATGCTCTTTTTCTTCGTCTTCTTGGATTCCTTAAATGTTTCTTACTTTTTAACTGGGTTCTATTGTTCTATTCTCATTTAATATGGGGTYAGTATCCCATGTATCTCATCCATACTCAAGGTGTCCATATYTGTTCTTTCTTATAAAGATGAAATATTTGGATCAAATCCCATAGGTATAGGCCTTAGTATCTTTTGAACAATGATTGTTTCCTTCATTTCTTCTTCAAGACCTTTAATCGTGTTCACTATTTCATCAACTCGCAGAAAGTAGGTTGCAATGTATTCATCTTCCTTCATTTTGAATCCTTCGAACTGAGCTCTAAAGGTTTGGGGTTTTTCTCCCTTGAGTTTAGAATCTTCTTCATAAATATTTTGAAGCTTATCCCAAAGAATTTTTGCACAATCACAATGCATAACTTTAACAAATATTGAATTAGCAAGACTATTCAAAATAGAACCTTTAGCCTTTGAATTATTTTCTTTGAGTTTCTTTCCATCCTTATCTATTGGGGGAGTGGTTAGTGCTTTGTATCCATCTACTACTTCTTTCCATACGTCAAATCCTTGTTCCTGTAAAAAAAAATTCATCCTTATACTCCATAATCAACAATTTTAGCCGTCAAACATTGGCTCTCCAATCTTAGCATATTTTGTGATCTACTTTCAGTGGTTAGACTTCTTCTCGAAGGACCTGCTATGATACTAATTTTTGGAATACTGAGAGCGGGGAGAGTCAATATTAGTACTTTTAATCATTTTTAACCACAATGTGTATGGTTTAATTTATGAGCAGATTACCAATAGCATTCAATATGGGTAGTATACATAATAAGTGAACAATAACCAACCACACATAAGCATAGTACACCAATATTTATGTGGAAACCTAATGCGGGGGAAAACCACATAATACCTTTCTTATATTGTGAAAATAAGTACATTCATAGGGAGCACCAACTTCCTTGTTTTCCATCTACAATTGGAAGGAGGCCACAGCCGCCTAGTTTCTCAGGCTCCAACCTAAAGGAAGCTTCAACTCTCTAATTTTATGGCTCTAACTAGAAGGAGGATACACCCCTATGTTCTCCAAATACAAATGGAAGGTGGCTACAACCACCTATCCTTTCCCTATACAACCACCCTTAAACATAAGTGTCAAATAACTAATATTGCCACTGAACTCCGCCAATGTCAATCTACCCCTGTAAAATATGTCACCGTAAATCCTGTACCAACAACCTATAAAAAAAACTGTCACAATGATCTCCTCAACCAATCAGATCTAATAACATATATCTCATACCCACTGTCACAAGTGTATATATCAAACCATGTACAACTATGTCTCTCTAAAAATGTGCCATACATATACAAACAATCATAAACCAAGTGTAGTGAACCCTCACATAAACCAAACATCAAACCCTCACTATTATGCAGCCTTGATCTGTACTAATAACTTCAAAAACACACCTTAACTAAAAGCACTCTAACATGTATCAAGGGATAGAAGATATGCCTCAACAATATACCTAGTAAAGTGTTCCAACAACAAACAACAAGTGCATCAACAATGTTCCTCTGTAGATTTTCTAGATTTTCCTCATGCAACATATACCATACAACCAATAGTCCCTCAAGGGTAAATGCTTAATCTCCTATGACCATATCCCACACAATAACCAACATCCAACTACAAACAAGCATGTAACATACCTTTTTTATCCTGTAGATAGATTTGTTGTACTTGAACAATTTCAGACTTCCTGTAGCTTCTCCTCAATTTCTACAACTAGATTCACTCGTCAAACTTCAGATCTGGTAGTGCCTCATGTGGAAAAGTTAGTTGTCCCATAGGGCCTTGCGTGACATGCTATAGGAAACCCATGAGGATGCCTCCTCAGAATTATATTTTTTAACCAGCGAGGATGACACTAATCATGGTTTTTCATGACTTTCCCGCTCTCTTCTGTAGCTGCGAAGATTTTTTTGTCACTCTTCCTTCACTAATTTAGAATTGCACAACTTTATATGTATCAATGTGTACCTACAATAGACCTTTCACAAGATAGATATCCAATGTGCTCAATATGTGCTAATGGGAGTTTCTTTCTGTCTTATTTGTACTCTCCAAGTTCCTCCCTGGGTCATATTGTAATTTTTTTACACAACTTCCCTCCTTTAGGGATAACCCACTTTCGCGTTGCAACTACTTTACCCATAATTAATAAACTCACCACTTCTTATTGCAACTAATTTATTTTCAACTATTTTCTTATTTCAACAACTTTACCCATAATTAACTCCTCATTGCAACCACTTTGACTAGTAAACTTCTTGATGACTTTCTAGGAGATTCTATAATAATTGACTTTTTTGTTGACCTTTTAGGTGCTTATAGAGTATTCATGAGGGTCCTCCAACTTTACTAAGCCATATCTCCTCAACCGTGAGGAACCATGTGATGTACCACATATCACTGGAAACGACACAATGTATACTATCCATATATGATAGTCTTACATACTAATTCACTAATATTCATGTCTTTGTTACGCATACAAACTTGGGTTCCTTAATCACACCTCTGGGGCTACCAGAATTCGCTATCGAACTTGCTTGAATGGTTGACATCAATGAAAACCAACCCAATATATCAACACAATGATCCATAAAAATGATATTCCCTAATAGTTTAATTATATCTGAAGTTAATTATAGGTGATTGGCAACCTACAACTACATATATGAAACAAAAAAAAGTAAACATTTCAACAACACAAAAAACCTTCTCTAGTATTTGATGGGAATGGATGCACATTAACATCCTACCACATGTAAATTAAAAATGATCAATATTTAACAAAATCATATATCTAAAAACTAAATATTAATAAATATAATTACAAATATTTTATTGAAATTCAAATAAAACAAAAATCACAACCATCTAAATAAAAAAATGGCACTATAATTTAGGTCCCACCCATTTATTTTGAATCTTGTAGGATCTATGATAAGTCTTGGACAATAACATAAACCTTACATAATAAATCCTTATCTAATTTAAGAAATATGAGTGTGATGATTTCATAATATGCAAGATACCAGATATATAAAATATGCAGAACAGAAATGAAATGATAGAAATGACAGAATGACAGTAAAATATCCAGCATAATCGTCACAATACACAGAAAGGATATACGAAATAGCAATAGAAATACCACTTTGATTCAGATAGCAATGTTCATAGGCCTCTTCGAGGGGGAAAACTCCAGTAGAGCAGCGCTCTGTTACAATAATCTCCAAGCTAGGGTTCTCATACCTTCGCCTCTTATTTATACTAAATATGTCTATTAAGAGAAGCATCTAGAGGAAGATTCTTCTAGAAGCGGAAGCTTCTATAAGGTCTTCTTACATCCTCCTTATTCTATTTTATTGAAAGGCCTTATTAATATTCACCTGTATTATATCTGAATACATTGATCTACCTATGTGCGGGTTAGGACCTTAACATGTGTGCCCCCTTAAAAACAGCCTTGTCCTTAAGGCTTGAGATGTGGAAACTATTGCAGAATGGTAGTTGGTTCCCAAGTGGCATCTGCTGGAGTCATGCCTTTCCACTGTACTAACACTTCCTTGATGGTTCTCTGATGTAGGCGATGCTCACGCTGGTCCAAAATTGCTTCTGGTTGTAGCCAAATGGGGCCTTCTTCAGCTAACTTTGGAAGGTTAGTTTGAATTTGGCACCTGGTTCCAATCACCTTCTTCAAGCATGAAACATGAAAAATAGGGTGTAGCTTCGACTGACTGGGCAGAGCTAATTGATATGCGACTTGTCCCACATGCTTGAGAACTGTGTAAGGGCCATAGAATTTGGGTGCTAGCTTCTGACAATGCTCAGCCTTGAGGGAAGTTTGCTTATATGGTTGCAGTCTCAAAAACACCTGATCCCCTTCTGCAAATTGACGTTCAGAGCGACCTTGATCTGCTTGCTGCTTCATTCTATTATGTGCCATGACCAAGTTCTCTTTAAGGGTACGAAGGATGTCCTCTCGAACGGTATGTGTTTGGTCAACTACCTGGACCTTCGAGGTACCTGGTAAGTATGAGAGAATGGAAGGTGTCTTTTGTTCATATTCTGCTTCAAAGGGAGTCATGTGAGTGGTTGTATGGTATGTAGTTTTGTACCACCATTCGGCGAGGGGTAACCATTGAACCCACTGGTGTTGTTTTTCAGAGGCAAAGCACCTCAGATATGTTTCCAAACACTTGTTGACAACTTCCGTTTGACCATCCATTTGCGAATGATAAGCTGAGTTGAGATGCAATTGTGTGCCTTGTAGCTTAAACAATTCTTGCCAAAAATTACTTGTGAAAGTTGGGTCTCTATCAGAAACAATAGAGTGTGGCATGCCATGTAGCTTGACTACCTAGTCCATGAAAATTTGAGCCACCGTGGATGCAGTAAATGGGTGGGAAAGAGCGTAGAAATGAGCATACTTGGAGAGACGATCCACCACCACCATTATGGCTGATTTATTCCCTGATTTGGGTAGGCCTGTAATAAAGTCCATAGAGATATCCTTCCAAATAGCAAAGGGAATCAGAAGCGGTTGGAGGGTGCCTGGGGATTTGACTGTTTCTCCCTTGTTGTGTTGACACACCTCACATTCAGCGACAAACTTACGGATGTCTTGTTTCATACCCTCCCAGAAAAAAGAGCGTTTGACTTGGTCATATGTTTTGGTGAACCCTGAGTGCCCGGCTGTGGGTGTAGCATGAAGCTTAGAAAGCACCGTGGATTTGAGCTTGGATTGTTTACTTAAATACAAGCGAACTTTATATCGAAGCTCATCCTAGAGCCAGTAGTATCCTAGGGGAGTCGGAGCCTTGTTATTCAGTTGTTGGATCATATGCAAACTTTTGGGATCTTGAAGCCATTCCTGGCGCACAGCTTGGAGCCAATCAGGTACAATGAAGGAAATAGAAAAAAGAGATCCTTCGTCTTCATATTTTCAGGACAGTGCATCTGCCATGACATTGTCTTTGCCCTTCTTGTAAATGATCTCATAGTCATATCCAAAGAGCTTAGTCACCCATTTTTGTTGTTCTTGGGAGGAAATGCGTTGTTCCAGAAAGTACTTGAGGCTTTGATGGTCTGTCTTAATTTGGAAGCGTTGCCCCAAGAGATACGGACGCCACAACTCAACAGCATGCAGAATCGCCAACATTTCTTTTTCATAAATGGGTTTGACCATATTCTTTTCAGACAGTTGCTTGCTAGTGAAGGCCAAAGGTCAACCCTCTTGCATAAGGACAACACCAATTACTTTTCTTGAGGCGTCACATTCCAACACAAAAGTCTTTGTGAAGTCGGGAAGGGCCAGAACCAGAGTGGTGCACATGGATGTCTTCAAGGTTTGAAAAGCTTGAGCAGCTCCTGGAGTCCAAGTGAAAGAGATCTTTTTGAGGAGAGCCATGAGAGGTGCTACAATCTTTCCATAGTTCTTAACGAACTTGCGGTAATACCCTATGAGGCCCAAAAATCCGCACAAGCTTTTGAGGGTCTTTGGGTGTGGACATTCTTGCATAGCTTCAATCTTTCTTGGGTCCACCCTTATGCCATCCTTTCCCACTAGATGACCCAAGTATTCTACTTCAGAGGAACCAAAAGAACATTTGGACTGTTTCAGGAAAAGCTGGTGCTGAGAGAGTAGGCGGAGAACTTGATCCACATGATTAAGATGGTATGTCCAAGTTTTGCTATATATGAGGATATCATCAAAGAAAACTAAGACAAAATGACGAAGAAAAGGGCGGAAGACATGGTTCATGAGGCTCTGGAAGGTGGAGGGGGCATTACACAAGCCAAAGGGTATGACCAAAAACTTATAGTGGCCCTCATGAGTGTGAAAGGTCGTCCTGGGAATGTCGGCCTCTTTCATGCGTATCTGGTGATAGCCCGAGCGAAGATCAAGTTTGGTAAAGAATTGGGCGCCACTCAATTCATCCAAAAGGTCATCAATGACAGGAATGGGAAATTTGTCTTTGATGGTTAGTTTGTTGAGAGCACGGAAGTCAGGACACATTCTCCAAGAACCTTCTTTCTTCAATACCATGACGACAGGAGAGGAGTAAGGGATCGTACTAGGACAGATGACTCCGACAGTAAGGAGTTCCTGGACAATTTTTTCAATTTCATTTTTTGTGCAAAGCGGTGGTGATATGGACATATATTGGGGGGAAGGCTTCCTGGGACAAGGGGAATGGAATGATCATGGACACTGCGAGAAGGGGGGAGTTTGTGGGGAGTTGAAAAGACTGTTTGATGTTTAGAAAGGAGGGCTTGGACGTCTTGGGGCACTGGTGGTGTCTCTGTGGCTTGTATGGCATGGAGTTGGACAATGACACCCGGATGACCTTTTCTGAGAAGTTTTTCCATCCGATGAGAACTGATGATCTCATGTGAACCAGTAGTGATGCCTCGAAATTTATATTGGTGGCCTCCTTGGTCGAATTGCATGGTTAAGTTCTGAAAATCCATGAGAATGGGACCCAAATTCCTTATCCAATCTGCGCCCAACACAATGTCGTAACCGCCCATGTCAATCGCAAACATATGGGATTTGAGGTGGTAGTCGCCTATTTGGAGACACAGATTTTCACAGTGCCCGCCACATTTCATAGAACCACCATAGGCAATCATGATTTGGAAATTGTTGACAACATGGATGTAGCAATGGGTTTCTTGGGCAATGCGCGATGAATAAAATTGTGGGTGCTGCCACTATCAACTAGAATGATGACCTTTCTTTGCTTGATGTAACCGATTGACTTGAGGGTTTGGGGGGCAGAGAAGCCGGTGAGAGCATTGAGGGAAATAATCGGTTCCACTTCAGGAGGGTCGGAGGGAGGGATTATGTCATGGATTTCTGGTGACTCAGGCACAGGGGGAGTGCCATCATCTTCTTCTTGAATATCCTCAGAGATGGCCATAAAGAGCTTTTGTTCCTTACATTTGTGGCCTGGGAAATATTTGTCATCACAATTATAACAAAGGCCTTTGAGTTGTCATTTAGCCATTTCATCCCTGGTCAATTTTTGGATTTTTAATGGGGCGGAGGGAGTAGTGGGGTTTACTGGTTTAGGGTGCAGGATAAAGGAAGGCTTACAGTTTTGAGAGGAAAAAATTTGTTGGGCTTCTTTAGCTTTCTTGGTAGCCTCCACCCAAGTCGTAGGTCGGTCCATGATGACATGGGCCCTAATCTCCTCCTTGAGGCCACTGATAAAACACTCTCAAAAGAAAGCATCAGTCATGCCCTCTGTTCGAAAAGCCAGACGCTCAAATGCAGCTATGAAGTCTTCAACTGTGCCTGATTACTTCAATTTTGTCAAATGGCCCAAATGGTTGGTGTCAGTGTCAAAGCGTTCATAAATCTCAGCAACAAATTGGGTCCAAGCAATATATCCTTGACGGGAAGTTTTTCTCCATTGCCACCATTACCAGCGTTCTTGATCTAGATGGAGAACACCATACCGGAGTTTGGCCAAGTCATCTGTAATGTTGTAGAGAGAGAAATAATGTTCCATTTGTGTGACCCAACCATTGGGCTCCGAGCCATCAAATTTGGTTACATCCACCCGCGGAAGGCGTATGTCCCTTTGAAAGTGACGGGGTTGAAAGGAATGGGAAGAAGTTTCACCTTCAGTCTTTTTATGTGGATCAGGAAAAGAGTCATCGAGAGGGATTTTGAGTTTGGTACAGAGTGATATAAAGACAGATTCAAGTTCATTTTTTACTTCCGCCATTGCGGGCTGCACGTGGCTACATTGACGGATGCATTTATGGATGCATCACGAGAAGCAATAGTCGCACTGAGTTGTTACACTTCTTGTTGGGTCTTAAGGAAACCAGATTTCAAGGTGTTGATGCGAGAGTCTAGTTCTTGGCTATGGGTATGCGCCATGATGATGGGTGAACTGGAAAGGGAGCGGACAGGGTTAGAAATTTTTGCAGAAAAATGATATGGATGAATGTGACAAGGGAGAAGGGATGAGTCTAATGGAATAGGTCTCAAATAATGGTGAAAAAATGGGAGCGGGCGGGGTCAGAATTTTTTGCCGAAAAATGATATGGATGAATGTGACAAGGGGGAAGAGATGAGTCTAATGGAATAGGTCTCAAATAATGGTGA